>CANIUD010000376.1:127500-294883 GCA_947470075.1 Closterium sp. Yama58-4 | reverse complement strand
CCCCCTTCTCCAATCGACCCCTCTCTTTCCCCCTTCTCCCCCTTCTCCCCCTTCCCGCCCTCCTCTCCCTTTCCTCCTTTGGCGATCGCTGCCACCCCCTCTTTCCACTTCCATCGCTCACCTCTGCCCTCTCCCTTGCCTTCATAAGCGGCTGTGAACTCACAAAAGTAGTGTCATTAGCGGCAGCAGCGGCGTTTGCAGCAGGCATCACCACCAATACCAGCACCAGAACCAACCTTTCCTATCCCCAAAAGTTTCAACCCCTCGTTCGCCTCATCTCCTTCACCTCCCGTTGCTCCCTCCCTCCCCCGCTGCCTCTACCTGTAACCGCCCTTCGCTCTCCCTTCCACGCCTGCCCGTGTAATTTGCAGCAGTACTACCAGTAACAACAGCAACACACCTCCAGCAGCGGCGGCGGCGGCGGCGGCGGCGGTGGCGGCGCCGGCGGTGGCAGCAGTGGTACTGGCAGCAGCAGGGTCGGCAGCTGCAGCAGCAGTAATGCTGGCAGCAGCAGCAGCATCAGCAGCAACCACTGCCAGTGGGGCAGAGACGCTGTTATCAACACCACCACCACCCCACCACCACCACCAGCGCAACACCCAACAAACCACCCTGCCTCTGCTTCGAGTAACTCTGGCTTAAACTCGCTAGCCCCTCTCCTAGCGCTCCCCTTTCCTCCTTCGCTGCTTCCTCCTCTTCCTCTTCTTCCTCCCCCTCCCTCTCTTGCTCTTCCTCCTCCTCCACCTCCGCACCCGTATCCTCCATTTCTCCTCGACCACCTCTCCCTCGAGGCCTTTCCACGAATCTTCTCACTCCAGAAACCAGGCTTAGAAGACCTTCCATCGATCTCACCTTCCCCTTCCCCAGATACACCTTCGCCAGCTTAGCTCTGCCAGTTGGTACCTTCACATCTGTACCCTCTTTAAGCCTCTCCGTTTCTTTTCCAGCGCTGACCCAATTTCGTTCTCCACACCTTCCTTCTTTCCCCCATGCTCCTGTCCCTCCGCTCCCTTCCTCCCATCCCCACCCTTCTCTCTTAGCCTCTCCCTCACCCCCCAAACCTCTCCTGCCTCCCTCTCCCCTCCTCCTCACCCACCTCTTCCCCTCCTCCCTCTCCGATCCCTCTTCCTCCGATCCCTGCCCCACCTCCTCCCTTCTCCTCTCCCCTCTCCTCTCCCTCATACTTCTCTCCGTCCTTAATAAACGACGCCCTACCTCTCTACCGCCCGACTTAGCACCCTTCCCAATGCCCTTGGTTCCTGCCACAGGACTGCCATCGTCCTCCTCCTTGTGCCGCTGCTGACGCCCCTTCTGCCCCTTGCCTCTCTCCTTCCCCACGTCCCGCTGCTCGTGCTCTGCAGGAAGGAAGGAAAGAAAAACGATATTAGGGTTTTTAAGACGTGTAGAAAATCGCCCTCCCTCGTCTTCCTCCTTGTGCCGCTGCTGACGCCCCTTCTCTGCCCCTTGCCTCTCTCCTTCCCCACGTCCCGCTGCTCGTGCTCTGAGGGGAGAAGGGACATTAGAAAAAAAAGGGGAGGAGGGGAAAGCGAGACGGGAGGGAGGGGTAAGAAGAGGGGAAGACGGGCGGCGCATGAGCCAGGAGAGAAGGGGAATAAAGCTGCAATTGGAATCTTGTAGATAATACATACCTGAATGTTTTATGCCGCAGATAAATGTTTTAGGATGCAGATAAATGTTTTAGGATGCAGAAAAATGACGATGCATCAAGGTGTGGTGGGTAAAAAAGGGACACACCTGACGAAGACGACAGCACAGGCGAGTCTGCTCGTCTGCCTCCTCGCTTCCCATGCCTCCATTCCCTACGCTCCCCTTCCCCGCCATAATCACCACGCCTATAGTCACCCTGCCATTCCTCTTCTGCATCCCTCCTCCTCCTCTCCTTCCCTCTTACGCCTTCCTCCCGTGCTTTCCCCCTGTCCCGCTCCCCATCTCTGTCACGCTCCCTGTCCCTTCCTCTCTCCCTCTCTCGCTCTCGTCCCCTTCTCCTCCCTCTCCGGTTCCTCCCCTTCTCCCGGTTACCATGCAATGCTGATCCACCCTCAACTTCCTCCTCCTCTTCCTCCTCATCCCCCTCCTCCTCATCTCCTCCCTTTTCTTCCCTCTCCTCCACCGCACCCTCCCTTCTCCTCACCGGATTCAACTCCTCATCACCGGCCCCATCCCCTCCCTTGCCTCCCTGCCTTGCTCTTCCCGCTCGGCCACTCCTTTCCACTCCCCGCTGTCCCTCTTCCTCCACATAATCCCTTCTCTCTCTCCCTTCTCTCTCTTCGTCCCCACTCCTCGCTTCCGTTGCCTTTCTGCTCCCCTTCTCCCTCCGCTCCTCCCGCTTCGAACCCCCCAGCTTCTCCTGCTTGTTCTCATACGTCCCTATTAAAGCTTCCGTCGTTAATACCCCGCCTTCCCCGAACCGCTCTAGGTCTTCAGGCGCCTCGAGATCCTCAAACAACGGGCTCCGAGGCGCCTCGAACGCGACTTCGATCGCATCGATGTCCACGAACCGCGCGTTCCAGTGCGCGTCGTCGTCGCCATCGTCGCCCGCATCGCCAACCTGCCCTGCGACAGGCCGCGCGACAGCCGTCTGCGACGTCTTCTGCGACGCCTTCTGCGACGCCTTTGCCGCGGGATCCGCCTGAAACGACAGCTCACGCCGACCGTCACCGCCTCCCTTCCCTTTCAACCGCGCAAAACCCCTCTCCGGACTCTTTCGCCGACTGCGATCCGGAAAATCATTTCTATCAGCGGCATCGTGGCTCCTATCAGGACTCCCGGTTCCCCTATCCCCCTTCTCCAATCGTTGCCTTCTCCGGCGTTTCGAATCCCTGTCATCGTCCCGGTCGCGGCTTCTCTCTCCTTCGATCTGCCGCTGCCGATCCAGCCCCTCGCCGCTCTCCTCCTCCTCCCTGCTGTGCGCGCGTTTCGCGGATCCAGACGACCTATTTGCGGAATGTCGGTCCTTTCGGTAAGGGAAGGCGGCAGGCCCGCTGTCGCCTATTGGCGACGCGAAAGTAGCTGTACCAGCTGTAGCAGCTACAGCGGCTGTAGCAGGGACCGTTGTAGCCGCTTCCGCCACGTCATTGTCGCGAGACGCCTCGTAATCTGACGCGGATCCCGGCGATTCGTAGTCGTCCGATTCGTTGTGTCGGCGGCGCGTGTGCCTGGATCGGTCCTTCTCCCGGCGGTGGTGGTGGTGGTGGTGGTGGTGGTGGTGGTGACGGTGGCGGGAAGTATAATGCGAATCCGTGTGGCCTTGCCTGTTACGGCTGTGCGACTGCTTCCCCTCATCGTGCTGCTGCTTCCCCTCGTCGCTTTTCCGCCATCGTCGCCTCTCCGCTGCGCCGCCTTCGCCGCTTCCTTCCGCGTCGCTAACGTCCGGATCGCTCGCTTCGTCTGCCTTCTCCCATCGGCTCGGACGACGCATCGCACGGTGCTACCAAAAGACAGAGTCCGGGTCTAGAGGAAGACAAATACCGCCTAAACTGCCATAGGAAACCGCTAATTATCTGGAGATCACCTGCAGAATGCTGGTTGAGATACGCAGAAACCCTAAAGCAGAGACGCGTGAGTGGGAGCGAATTGCCGGTAAAGGTAAAGCGGCATCAACCATCTGGGATGGAAGGGAATCATAGTCAGGCCCCAGAATGACGGTGGGCTAAGCTTTAAAAGAAGGTGTATATTGAAGGGTACAAGTAGGTGAAGAGTAATCTTCTAAATGACTCGGTAATACGAAGGTTCTACTGTCGAAAACTAAGCTATAACGAGGTATTTTGATGACTGTGTTTGTCGAACATTCGAAGATTCTTCCACACCCTATAAACTGTTTGTAATTTGAAATTTACCTCTCTCAGGGATCGCCCACACTTCGTATTTGTGGAGGAGCACTTTACAAACGAGTTCCGCAGGTTCGTGAATCAAACGAGGTGATTCTTGCAGCGGGAATCATAGCCAGACCCCATAATCACAGTGGGATATTCCTTAAAACGAGGTGTAATTTGAAGGGTACAAGTACGTCAGGGATAATATTCTAAACAACTCCGTAATACGAAGGTTCTACTGTCGGAAACTAAGCTATAACGAGGTATTTTGATGACTGTGTTTGTCGAACATCCGAAGATTCTTCCACACCCTATAAACTGTTTGTAATTATAAATTTACCTCTCTCAGGGATTGCCCACACTTCGTATTTGTGGAGGAGCACTTTACAAACGAGTTCCGCAGGTTCGTGAATCAAACGAGGTGATTCTTCCAGCGGGAATCATAGCCAGGCCCCATAATCACAGTGGGATATTCCTTAAAACGAGGTGTAATTTGAAGGGTACAAGTACGTCAGAGGTAATATTCTAAACGACTCCATAATACGAAGGTTCTTCTGTCGAAAACTAAGCTATGACGAGGTATTTCCATGACGGTGTTTGTTGAACATTTGACGTGCTCTCACACCCTTCAAAGTGTTTCTACTATGAAATTTTACCTCTGTCAGGGAATACCCACACTTCAGTGACATATTTGTGGAGAAGCACTTTACAAACGAGTTTCGCAGGTTCGTAAATCAAGCAAGGTGGTGCTTGCAACGGGAATCATATCCAGGCCCCATAATCACGGTGGGCTAGTCCTTAACAATAGGTGTATTCTAGAGGGTAAAATTACGTGAGAGTAATCCTTTAAACGACTTTGTTTTTACGTGTCGAAAACTAAGCTATACGAGGTATTTTTATGACAGTTTTGGTCTACGTCAGAAGATTCTTCAACACCCTTCAAAGTGAAATGAAATCTTACCTCCCCACGGTTTGCCCACACTGCAGTGACGCATTTGTGGGCACACGAATTTCACAGGTTCGTGAACCAGGCAGCGTGGTGCTTGCAGCGGAATCATATCCAAGAATCCCACATGGCGGTGGGCCATGCAAAATATGAGATGTAATTTAAAGGGTACAAGTTCCTGACAGGCAATCTTCTAAACGACCCCGTTATACGAAGACTCTACTGCCGAAAACCAAGCTATAAGGAGGTATTTCCTTAACGGTGTTTGTCGCATACCCGAGGGTCTTCCACCCTTAAAATGGTTCTATTGTTTTTTTACCTCCCGGGGATTTCCACTTCCCGCTATGTGATCCACAAACGATTCCGGTATCAGCTATTTGCAGAATGAATGTTTTGACCCGCCGGGGACGGGCCAAAGAGAAAAACAGCCCTAAAAATCACTGAGATGAGTGGAAACTAACCCTGAATTACCAGAAAATAAACGGACAGATGTCCACGAAACGGCAGTATGTTAGGACGTGGTGCAGAACGCTTTGGCACGACCCGACGCACCGCGGTGCACCGGGTTTCGAAGCTTCCGTGCACACGGGAACCCGGTGCATCGCCTCGTCCCGGGGCGTGCCGGGACGAGGTGATGCATCGATGCGTGCCGGCACGCCCTGGGGCGTGCTGTGGAGCGGCAGCATGATCGAAAGGCTTGCGAACTATCGAAATTCCGGTTACTAGCTAAGTTGTCGTGTGAGGAACTCGATGAAATCGTTTGAATATTGCGACGACTTTTTGGGGAGGGATCAATCGCGAGATCTGTTTAACGAACAGTTCGGCGAGGCTTTACCATGTCAACATCTTAGGCCGAATTTTGCATCTAAGACTTTCGCCTTCGTCCATTCCTGGCCGAATGTTCGAACTCAGCTCTTGGAAGGATACCCGAAACTGAGACGCGTTCCACGGGGCGAGCTGGGGCGCCCCGGCACGCCCCGGGACGCCTCGATGCATCGGGTCTGGACCCGTTCTACACCACGTCCTTACGGCCGAACCTCGCCCAGCCACACTCCCCCGACTTCCCCTTGTCCGCACCGCTCTCCAGACCAGCCAATGACGCCCGCAAAATTATGTCTGGGAGCGGCCGCGTGTTACGCTTCCCCTTTCCATTTCTCCGCGCGCTGACCCACACCTTCCCCGTAGCAGACAGCACCTCCCTCCCCTCCGTGCCAAATCCATCGTTGGTTCCGTGGCTCACAGAGGCTCAGGCAGACTTCCAGGCCGACCGCCAAGAAAACATCTACACCTACTCGTAGCCAAACACTACCGTAATGCATCTTATGGTGTCTCCGTGTTTCTTACAAACTCTTCATCGTCAACCCCAAGAATGTGTATTTCTCAGGCTCCTCAGATTATTTCCTCTTGCCTTGCTTTCTGACCAGCCATATTCCCGTCTCACCACCGCGACTCACGAGTTCTTCTCGTGCTTCTGGTCTGGTTAGGCAGGCCGCGTTGCTGCTCCGTGACTGGAGGCTATTCTGATCTGCTTTGACCAGGATTAGCTTCGGCCAGGGATTGGTTTCGACCAGGAAGTTCCCTGCGAAGCATCTCTATGTCGTGCAGGTGTACGCCTCGTGCGACAGCTCTAGTTGTGCAGCGTGTCGGATAGGCTGCGCTCTTGCTATTCGCGGCTAGTGATTCTTCTCGAAGCTTTTCCGCGAAGCCGTTTCGCTCAGATCGGTTACCGCTCCAGAAAAGTCCCGTCGTGGCCGGCAGTGCATCGGCGCGAGGCTTGTGATTCGACTGGGGAATCCCGCATCAATTCAGCTATGGCATCCATGGTGAGCCCTAGCCCATCGTTTAAATTCATGCCGTTGGCTCGGATAGTGAAATATGTTTACTAGAACGAAGGCCTAGGAAAACCTACATCTACTTCACGATGGAAATAGAATGTGCGCCGGTTTACTGTTAATTCCATCGATCTCCGTCTGTCACTTTGGTGAGGTATTTAATTTCCCGGCGATTCTTGCTTTGAGGCGAATTAAAGAAGCGCGTCGCGTCGAGTTATGTTGTAAGATCGCATATCGAGACCTAATCAGTACTCTTGTTTGTCCAAAAGCCGTGGTTTGACTTTCCGAACTCACTCATGTATTTCGTAATGCTCCACCGAACAACTTACACACGTACCTTTAGTCATGCTCAGCCGAACACGTCACAGAAGTACCTTCCCCTTGGTCATTGAGTCCGCGCAGCCCCGTAGATTTCTATGTTTTAAACGCAATTTTTTTAACCTACTGAAATTTCGCAGAACCCCCCGCCCTTTCGTCCCCTCTTCGCCCTCCCCCTTCCCCTACCCTCTCCCCCCTTTTTTCCCACATTCCCTCACCGTTCCCCTCCACTTACCCCGTCCGTGCCTCTTCATCAATCCCGCTACCCTGACCCACCCGGCTAATGCAACCCCGTATGTCATCTGCCCTCTCTATCTCTCCCCTCTCCCCTCTGTTATCTGTTCGATCCAGGCTGTAGCGTCAGCGGCAGCACCGGCGTCAGAAGCGGCGATGAGCTGTGCAGCCGCGATGCAGCCTTCCACTGAGGCTCTCTCTTATCGGATCGGAGGCATGCTGGGCATCCTCGTTAGTAGCATGTGAGACATGCGTCCGATTTAGTCTCGCTACTGTTACTTCGCGAATTTCCTCGTTATTAGCAGCGTGTGAGCCCATCCGCGTCCTTTTTTGCGAATCTCTGTTCGCAAAGCGCTCTGTGATTCACACAGTACGAAACACTCACTCTTCCCCAGTGCAGTCTGTCAATACATTTCTCTCTATCCACAGCTCCACCCATCCGCACCCATACTAACCGATCCGCACCCATGCTCACCCGTCCACACCGTCACAGCAAACCTCCTCACCCTTGCTCTCACATTCATAACCCCTCAACACCTCTTAACCCAAACCCCTCCTTCCCCCTCCCCCCTTCCCCCTCCCGCCCCCCCCCCTCCCTTTCCAGCATCGGCTTCTCCCTGCCATTCCTGCTGCGCGGGCGTCACAAGACGCTGCTCTTCTTCTTCCGCGCCTCTGCTGCTGGCATCTCAGTTTACTCAAAAGGCTTCTCTCTCGTCCCTCCTCCCCTCCTCCTCCTCCCCCCGTCCCTCCTCCCTCCTCCATCTTCCCCCAGCATCGGTTTCTCCCTGCCATTCCTGCTGCGTGGCCGCCACAAGACGCTGCTCTTCTTCTTCCGCGCCATGGCTGCTGGCATCTGAGTTCACTCAAAAGTCTCCTCCCCCGTCCCTCCGCTCCGTCCCCCTCCCTCCCTCCCTCCTTCCCCTCTTCCAGCATCGGCTTCTCCCTGCCATTCCTGCTGCGTGGGCGCCACAAGACGCTGCTCTTCTTCCGCGCCATGGCTGCTGGCATCAGAGTTCACTCAAAGTCTCCTCCGCCCTCTCTCCTCCCCCTCCCCCCTCCCTCCCTCCGTCTTTTCCCTCTTCCAGCATCGGCTTCTCCCTGCCATTCCTGCTGCGCGGCCGTCACAAGACGCTGCTCTTCTTCTTCCGCGCCATGGCTGCTGGCATCGTGCTCGCCGTTGCCATCGTGCACATCTTCCCAGGTGCGTCCTAAATGAACAGATTGTGATTCGCCGCGTTGTACGAGTATCGTGCTGGCAATGTGCTCCCATTGTGCTCCCATTTTGCACGTCTTTGATTCATCTTCCTCCTGCTCCCATCTCACCCCCGTCATCCCTTCTCCTCCATGACTACGCAGGCGCACAGGAGGCCCTTTCGAACCCATGCCTCGACTTGTCCTCCTCGTCCTTCCCCTGGGCCCCGGTCTTCATCCTCTTCTCAGCGCTTTTCTCCTTCCTCGTGGAGTGCTACCTCAAGAAGATCCTCCTCCTCTCCTGGCGCCGCAAACACCCCTCCGCTGCTGCTACATCTGCTGCTGATTCTGTTGTTTCTGCTGGTTCTGCTGGTGGGAGCAGGAGTGGCGGTAAGAAGCGGAGGCTGGGTGCGGGGGGTGTGGGGCGCGTGGCACGAGTTGTTGCTGCGTTGCTGGCTGGCGGGAGGAGGAGGAAGGGAGCGGGAATTAGCAAAACCGGCAATGGCGGTGGCAGCGGCAGTGGCCGGGGAAGCAGCAAGAGGGATGGGAGGTTGAGGGAAGATGGGAAGCAGCAGAAGGCATGGCAAACGGATGGGGGCAGCAGCCCTGATGTGCCATGCCATGCGTCCCCCCAGTGCTGTGATGCCCTGTGTAGTGCTGCTGCTGCCTGTCATGACACAGCATGCCACGATGCCACATGCCATGACAACCCATGCCATGAAGTGGTGTGTCATGATGCCACCTGTCACGAAGTGGTGTGTCATGATGCCACCTGTCACGAAGTGGTGTGTCATGATGCCACCTGTCACGAAGTGGTGTGTCATGATGCCACCTGTCACGATGCCACCTGTCACGATGCCACCTGTCACGATGCCACCTGTAACGATGCTACCTGTCATGATGCCACGTGTCCGGATGCGACTTGCCCCGATGCTATTTGCCACGATTGCCCAGAATCCACCTGTCACAGCACTGCATGCCACGAGATTACATGCCATGACGCCACGTGTCATGATGCCACCTGTCATGAAACCACCTGCCAAGGTAGCACCTGTCCAGATAACACCTGCCATGGTGTCACCTGTCTGGATGCCACCTGCCGCTCTGCTACGTGTGGTCAGTCTCAGTGCGCTGGGTCCAAGTGTGCTGACTCTTCCTGCACTGGCACTAAGTGCACGGGCACCAATTGCACTGACTCTAAGTGCACGGACGCCCAATGCTTAGCTAAGTGCTGCGAGTCCAAGTGCCCCGCCTGCCCCGACTGCGCGCTGGACGTGAGAGGAGGGGAGGAGGAAAAGGCAGCAATGAAAACTGGGAAAGCGGCGGAGTGGGAGGAGCAGGAGGGGCGGGAGGAGAGTGAGGAGAGCCGTATGCGGGAAGCAGTGGCGCTGTCGTCACTGCGAGCAGTGGCGTACACGCTAGAGATGGGCATCATCTTTCACTCCATCTTCATTGGCATTGCGCTTGGTGCGAATCACGACAGCGCCGAGATCAAGGGGCTTGCGATCGCCCTCGTCTTCCACCAGGTGTGTATCCTTCCCCGCGCCTCCCTCACTCTCTTTTTCCTAAACCCTTGTTTCCCTGGGAGGAGAGCCGGATGATGAGGGAGGAAGCAGCAGCAGCAGCAGTGACGCTGTCGTCGCTGCGAGCAGTGGCGTACACGCTAGAGATGGGTATCATCTTTCACTCCATCTTCATTGGGATTGCCCTCAATGCCAACCACGACAGTGCAGAGATCAAGGGACTTGCGATTGCGCTGGTCTTCCACCAGGTGTGTATCCTTCCCCGCGCCTCCCTCACTCTCTTCCATGCCTCCCTCAGTCTCTCTTTGTCCCCTTCGCCCACCACATCTGTGTCTTCTCTTCAGAAGATCTGATATTGTCTCACCTATCACTGGTTTTTTCCACTGTACTTCCACCCCCCTCACCGTGTCTGCTACCAGGGCTTCGAGGGCATAAGTCTCGGTACAGCCGTCGCCCCATGCCGCTTCTCGCTGCTCAAGACTCTTTGCATGGGGCTGCTTTTCGCATTCACCACACCTCTGGGAGTGGCTATAGGGCTGGCCGTCCATTCGTCCTATAACTCCAACAGCCAGGCTGCTCTTGCGACTGAGGGCGCGTTCAATGCCGTGTCGGCCGGCATCCTCATTTACAACGGACTCGTTGACTTGTTAGTGCCGACGTTCGACGAGCACGACGAGAACACCCCGAAGGATCCAGTTGCGTATTTCTCTGGGTTTGTGTTTTTGTTCCTGGGTGCTGGGGCCATGAGCCTGCTCGCCATTTGGGCTTGAAATGACAGGAAGTTGGGCTATAAATTGGTGGTGGCTCTTATTTCGAGCTGCTGTGCTGCGATAGTTTATTGCTGCATTTTGTGGGACGGATGTAACTATTGACTTTATAATTACCCGTTCTTGTAGGAATAATCAGTATGCTGCATTGTAGCAATTCATGTTCGCATTTACCGTACGCAATTCTTTCGCCGTGAGCACACCCACCATCCCAGATTTTCTCTTCGGCAATCCCAAGGCCAAGACTACCTTCTCTTTTCTCGGCACCTACTGCATCCCACTAACGTGGACTCTAATCGTTGTGTAGCAAGCAACTCTTGCATCGGGCTTAGATTGTAAAGGCTTGTTTATTTCTCGTTGTAGGAGCAAGTTTTTAGCGTCGACGGTTCTTAAAAGTGAAAATGGGGAGCGGCGCGGGCCGAGGGAGGAAAGGCGGACCGACGGGTCGTCGACACTTTTCGACGGTCGAGGAAATGAGTACGCATGGGGAGAGCAGTAGAAGGGAAAGGGAGAAATATTGAATAGATGTGAAACTAAGGAAGCGAGAAGGTGGATCGGAGGGAAGCGGATAGAGAGTGTCGGTTGCCCTGTCGGGGAGAGACTACCGACTCGGAATGCTCTGATCGGGTCGAGGATCAGATACAAGAAGGAGAGACCTCTATCTGGTCCTGTTTCGTTGTGCTTTCTTCGTCGCGTTCAATCTATCTCCACCTCTCCTCCAAACCCCTCGTTTCAATTTCCCAGCTACGTGCATGTGTAATGAATCTGCACTCATTTACGACCTACGCAAATGCATACCCTATTTCTTTCACGCCTTTCTTAGGATTTATCAATAGGCTCTTCATTTTTTGTTTCCCATCGCTTCGCTTTCGTTCTCCCTTCACCCTTCACCTCTACCCTCAAACCCTCCTTCTCCCCACAACCGCAACCAACCTCCTCATCGACCTTCCTTCTCCTCCCCTTCCCTTTCTCGAACCTCTTGTGTCGAGCCTGCAGAGTCAGGCACGTCATCCGAGCCTAAGTGGAAGCAGCGGCGGGTGAGTGTCCGATCCCAAACTCGTGCGCATGTGTTGCCGGTCATGCTTTTCTTTAGGCGCAACCGAACGTAACCGAAGGAGCGCCTGTGTCAAAGACCATCAAGGAAAAAGACGCCTTCTCACTGACGTGGCGTTAATGGCAACCTGACGTGGCATTGTTGACCTTTAACAACGTCTTTAACGGACTCTTAACGAACCATTTTCTAGCCATTGATGGAAACCTGACGTGGCCGTTCATTCTCCGCCCCGTTTTCAGATCTCCGCCCCTTTCCCCGTCCTGACTTTCGAGTCGACTCAAAAGTCAGCTCCTGCATGCGTTGCTCCGTGCCTTTCCAGCCATTGATGGCACCTGACGCGGCCGTTCATTCGTCGCCCCCTTTTTCAGATCTCCGCCCCTTTTCCCGTCTCTCTATACCGGTCACATTGACAGAATCGGGATCAGGAGGACGATCCGGAGGAGGAAGGGGAGGAGGAGAGCAGTGAGGAGGAGGAAGAGGAAGAGGAGGAGGAGGAGGTGAGAGAAGGGGGGTGAGACATAGGCAGAGCGGAAGAGAGGGGTAGAGGGAAGGCACGGGTGAGAGGGGAGATGGAGAAAGGGTAGGAACCGAAAGTGGGTTGGGTATTTGGTATTGTTCCTGGAGCTGTTAACATTCAACAGCAGACTTTCGCTCCCCAGTCTGACCTTTTGTGCTGCTTCCTTCTTTCCCCCCGCCCATCTCTCTTTCCCACACCCCTCTCTCTTTCCCCAGGCCTCCCGCTATTTCCCCACGCTCACCTCTCTCTTCCCCACCCCTCTTGCGTTCCTCGCCCCCCCCGCACCTCTCTCTCCCCCTCGTCAGAAGCACAAGAAAGTGACTTGACCACACTTCGCCCTTCCTCAATCGTTCCCTTCCTTCCCTCCTCCCCTCTCCCTCCTCCCTCCTCCCTCCTCCCTCCTCCCTCCTCCCTCCTCCCTCCTCCCTCCTCCCTCCTCCCTCCTCCCTCCTCCCTCCTCCCTCCTCCCTCCTCCCTCCTCCCTCCTCCCTCCTCCCTCCTCCCTCCTCCCTCCTCCCTCCTCCCTCCTCCCTCCTCCCTCCTCCCTCCTCCCTCCTCCCTCCTCCCTCCTCCCTCCTCCCTCCTCCCTCCTCCCTCCTCCCTCCTCCCTCCTCCCTCCTCCCTCCTCCCTCCTCCCTCCTCCCTCCTCCCTCCTCCCTCCTCCCTCCTCCCTCCTCCCTCCTCCCTCCTCCCTCCTCCCTCCTCCCTCCTCCCTCCTCCCTCCTCCCTCCTCCCTCCTCCCTCCTCCCTCCTCCCTCCTCCCTCCTCCCTCCTCCCTCCTCCCTCCTCCCTCCTCCCTCCTCCCTCCTCCCTCCTCCCTCCTCCCTCCTCCCTCCTCCCCCCCTCCTCCCTCCCCCCCCCTCTCTCCGTCTCTCCGTTTCTCTCCCCCTCGCCAGAAGCACAAGGGAGTGACTTGGCCAACACTTCGCCCTTCCCTCAATTGTTCCCTCCCTTCCCTCGTCCCTCCTTCCTCCTCCCCCTCTCTCCATCTCTCTGTTTTCCCTCCCCCTCGCCAGAAGCGCAAGGGCGTGGCAGGGCTGATTGCTGTTGAGAATCCCAATGCGCCCAGAAAGGCCGCAGTCAAGGTGTCCCAGGCGGATGTGAGTATAACGAGAGGGCGTTTGTGTTGTGAGTGTATTCCGATAGGGTGGTTGCAAATTTAGTGAGATGGGTTGGTGGTTGCGAGCATAAGGGCCGGTTGCGAGTGTATCTCCACCCTTGGTTTCCTCACCTCACCTCACCCATCTCCCTTGCAACTTACCTCCCCCTTTGATATTTTTCTCTTCCCTCCTCCCCTCTCCCGTAACCCTCCCTTCTCGTCCTTAACAGACCAGTGCCTCCACGCAACTCTCTCGCCGTGAAAGGTGCGTTTTGATCAACCCAAAAAACAATTCAAAAATCAGCTTCACATAGCCTGCGCCAGTAGGTGGCTTGCACTATGGCAGTAGTTCGCCGTGAAAGGTGCTTGTACATTTGCATACAGCGTTCGGCTTGTCTAGAAATAGCCCCCTCTCTCGGTGTGCGCACTTAGAATTGTGCAACGTTTTGTTTGAATGAGTGTGAATCTGCATGTGTGCGCCGTGGTGCGTGCGTGCATGTGTGAGCGTACATGTGTGTGTGCATTTGTGAGTGTGTGCATCTGTGAGTGTGTGCATGTATGTGTGAGTGTGTGCATGGGTGTGTACGCGTGCATATGTGCATGTGTTTGTGTGTGTCTGTGTGCATCTGTGCGTGTGCAAATGGATGCAACGGCGAGGGCAGGGAGGAGATAGAGAAGGAGAGGGCGAAGGAGCGATTTATGAAGCTGCAGGAGCAGGGAAAAACAGAGCAGTCTAGAAAGGATCTTGGTGCGTTCATCAAATAAAGTGATTGCAGCCTTATTGCCGTTACTGTTGACCTAGGGACTGGGGGAGGTGGCTGGGGCGTAGGAAGGGGTGAAATCTGTACCTTCGCCCACCTCCCCTTCCACCAGGGGTGATATTTGTGCTTATGTGTTGTCTCATGCGCCTCGCTCGTGCTTCTCGTTTTCGCTTCACGCTTATGCTTCTGCTTTTGCATCATGCTTTTGGCCTATTGCCTCATTCGATTCTCGCTCATGCATCTCGCTTATGTGCGTCATGTGCTTGAATTTTCGGTAACTCAAATATGTTTCCCTCCCCCCGTCTTCTCCCAATTGTCATTCTCCTGTCTCACACAATGGTCTTCATCCTTCTGCTTGTAACATTCCCCTTTCCTTAACCCGCTAATCGCTTTCACGCACCCTTCCCCCCCCTCCCCCCGCCGTTCGCCTGTCCCTCTGTGCCTAAACAGAGCGCTTGGCTCTTATTCGTCAGCAAAGGGAAGAGGCAGCGAAGAAGAAAGAGGAGGAGCGCTTGGGTAAGTACACTTCTACAAGTACTGATTTGAACTTTTCTGGTTCTGTGATGATGTTGGTGGGTATTTTCAGCGTTTCTTCCTGCTTCCTCGTACTGTTGGCAGTTGATTTTTGTTCCTCTTTTTTCTCAGTAAGCTGACCGTCCGTTCATTGACTTTACCTCAATATCACTTGCGTGTGCAGCAAAGGAGGCCAAAAAACTAGAAGCTCGCAAAAGATGACAGCATGCAATATTTGTCTCTTTTCTTGTATCTTAGTTGTACCAAATAACGCAATGGTTGAGTTAGTTGCACATTCTCCGGCTATTCGAGTTATTGCAAACCCTCCTGCTAAAGCCCTGCGGCTCGCGATATTCCCTAGGCATCGGGACCCCCCGCGCGCGCTTCAACCTCCTGTTTTGACGGTTCCCGCCTAAAACTGACGGAGCATTCTCGACTCGTTTCCTCTGTCCCATACCGCGCTTTGGGAAGATTTTATGGAAGTCCAAAGCCGGGATGGGACGCGCGTTGCGCGGCACTAGCGATCTGCCCTAATGACAATACTTTAGCACGATACCTCATCCGCGGCTAGGGCGGGGATTCGTTGGCGAGCGTGTGTTTTCGTGGTTCATTATCTACCCTAAAATGGCGAACTCGTTTTGTTCTCCTTGCGTCGCGACATCAAGGGATCACGGAATCTCTCATATTTGCGGCGTTCGTCAAACAACCGGGGTTCCTGCTCGGCACGGTTCGTGTTTCAGTACTGTTCGCGATAGTTCCCACATCACATCGTACCACGTCAGTAGTGGCCGCCATCCCCGCCAGCGTTGCCAGTGGAAACCGAGCCGGGTAGTCGCTCGTGCTGAGTCAGCACGATCAGGGAGCGGGAATGACGGAGGGAATGGCGCGAATGACGACGAGCCCATCAAAGTGGAGGTCTCGCCGAACCTGACCGTCGCGCTCGGCGACGAGGTTCGGCGTTTGACAGCAGGTTCGGACGGAGGTTTGGAGGGAGCAGTCAAGGAGAAGGGCCTGAGTCTGATCGAGCAGAACGAGCGTAGAAGGCAAGCTCGAAAAGCCGCTGCCGCCGCCGCCGCTGCTGCTGCTGCGGCTGCTGCTGCTGCTGGTGGTGATGCCGCTGCTACAGCTGATGTTCCTTCAACAATCACGGCTGTAGCAGATTCGCCAAGAAGTGAGGAAGCGCGGGCAACAGTAGCAGCAGCAGCATCGCCAGCAGCGGCGGGTGAAACACGCGCTTTCATTGCTGACGAGGCGGCGTACGTGTCCATGGTGAAACGCGCCGCGGCTGCCACGTCAGCTTGGCGACAGGCGGTACCGTTCCCCCTGAGTGATTTCTTTTTCGACCCGGACGGGGTTGGGGTTAAGAGGGGGAGGGAGGAAGAAGAACGGCTCATTCATGACATCTATTTCAAGGTACGTGTGATTGGCTGCTATTTTGATCTTTGAGACGATCCAAACTCAGATGTCTCATGTTACTTATGTTTGAATTGAGGTGTCGCATGCAATGTACGGCATCTGCTTCTCCTTGAGTGTGAGCTTCCTTTCTGTGATGATGATAAAAGAAACACACACACACGCGCGCGCGCGCTTGCGTTTTCTTCTTCAATGTAACCCCGTTGTGCGCCCGTGCAGGCTGAGAACGGCCGGCCTTTGGAACAGGTCGACACAGAAGGCATCAAGGCAAAGGTATGGTCATTTAGCACAGCCAATTCAGGGCATAATGTTCCTGGGCATATGACGCTATATCTCTTTGCGTTGCATGTCCCGTGATTTGCATTTCTCTTATCTTTCCTGCATACCCCCCCAGCCATGGGCCAGGAGGAAAGCCAGAGCGTATGACCTTTTTCCATCTGAACACAACCCCCTTGCTCTGGCTTGTTTTCTGATGATTTTCCTTGCTCTGGCCTTTCTGCATCGCCCTTCACCGCACAACGTGTTTGTCTCAAGGTGCTGACGTCATCAAGGTTTGAGGTTGAGTCAGCAGTGAATCCACGTCAGTGCCAGCAAGGAGTGGTCTTCTATGGCCGCCTCTCTGCCCCTGCTCCTTCTGTGTACTCCACCATTCAAGTAAGGCTCTGTTCGTCTGTCGGTCACAATGTGTATGTGTTGCGTTTGCTAGCTGATCAACAATGCATTAGCCCTATGACCTGGCATACACCACCCCCTTACTTCCTCCAATCATTTTTACCGTTCCCGTCTTCTTTCCTGCTCTTGCTCCCCTCCTTCTGCCTTCTTCCTCTTCACTTTCGTCCATCTTCCTCCTCCTCCCCTCCGCATCATTGTCCTCCTACTTTTCTCCACCCAGGCTCGCCTCGACACCTCGTTCCCCGGCCTCTGCGCAGTGCTCGCTAGAGACGACATCATCCGTCCGGCAATCAGCGTCCTTATTGCCCCACGGCAACACCTCCTCTCCTTCTCCCTCCCCCGCCCCGTCTTCACCTTCATTTCCTGCCTCACTCTCTCTCTCTCCCTCCTCATCCTCTCCTCCTCTCTCTCTGTTGACCCTACTCTCTCTCCCACCACCTCTCCTCTCCTCACTGCTGCCTCTGTGCCACTTGGCGTGCTCCTAGTGGCTGCTGCTGGTGCTGGGGGGAGGGCTATAGCAGCACAGCAACATGGGGTATTTCAAGCCCTAGATACCCCTCTCCCTCTACCCTCCCCTGCCTTCGGGTTATTCGGGGTTCTATCCCCATATAAAGGGTTACTTCCAAACCGTACCGTTCTTCTCGATCTGTCTCTCAGCAGTGCAATCGCCTCTTTCTCTACATCTGCTGCTCTCATTCTCCTCGGCCTCCTCCAATCCGATACAGTCACACCTGATGTAGTCACCTTTCCAGCTTCCAACTTCTCACACTCCCATGTCCTCTCCTCCCTCGCATCTGACCTAGCATCGGCCGTACTCATTACTAGCCCCGACTCCCTACAGTCTACAGTCTCCACAGGCGCTTCTACAGTAGATCTCGCAATAAACCCACTCATTCTAGCCGGATTACTTGGTATCAACTTCTCCTCTCTCTCTTTGCTACCTGTGGGTATTCTTGATGGCGGTCGCATAATCACAGCACTGTTTGGAAGGAAGCAGCAGCACGCAGTGTCCATGGGTGTGCTAGCAGCAGCAGCAGTTTCCCTTGTTCTCAGACCAGACGGCAGGGAGAATGCAGCGACGTGGTTGGTGCTGGCGATGGTTCTGCTGAAGCGAGATGACTGGTTTCAACGGGAAGAGGTTTCGGAGCCTTCGGGAGTGCGGAAGCTGGTTGCAGCTGCGCTTGTAGCTGCTTCGATATTGATATTGTGGCCTTGATGCAATGCAACATAACATGAGATGAGTGATTGTTTGCTCCATACCAGTGTGCAATACGGCATCCAGTAGGTACTCCATATTTTTATCCTATTCGATTTTGAATGTATGGTGAAGTGAAGCTGTGTTTTTGTAAAACAAACTTCACGTCAATGTGCTCTTTCTAGATAACAGAACAGAACCTTTCAGCTGCATGGATCAAAACCGTGCGTGAGACCCGTGTGTCCTTGGAACTGGAAGTTCAGGGACATTGCTCACATACCCTAGTAAGTACCGTAAGTGCGTAGTGTAACACATTCATAAATGTATGCATGTTAATTAGGCTTTGAAATGACAGGTTTCATGCGGTACTAACGTATGTACAAGCACATTAACCAATGCTTTATCGCCCCATCACATGCTAAGCTCCTTGCGAAGAGCCCTGTCTCGGGCTCACTGGTGTCCTCGAATCAATCAATGCGGCTGAACTAGGCAAGACTAACTAAAGAGAGTACGGTAGGCTGGTTGCACTCGGGCTGGGGGGCTGCAGCAAGTTGCACCTCCAGGGCCCTCAAATCCTATTGAGAGTAAGCTTAAAACGAGTATGGGAGGTTAGGCCTCAGGTGAGTCTTGGAGGGCTGGTCTCAGAGTGCCTGGCTCCAGCTAGTTGCATCTAGAGAGGTGGGGTGAGGTCCAAAGGGTGGTGTGAATCTCAGAGGTTGGTGTGAATCTCAGAGGGTGGTGTGAATCTCAGAGGTTGGAGTGAACCTAGGGGCGAATCTCATAAGGTGGGGTAGAATCTTCAAGGGTTGGTCGCACTGTGCCGGGTTCCAGCAGGTCACGGCAGGCAGGGTGTCGCTTCATGAACGTCTCCTGTTGGGAAAGTAAACGCTAGAGAGGTTAAACGTGGATATGATATGATGATACAATGGGAAGGGTTTGTCACAGAATGCCGGGTTCCAGCAGGTCACGCTAGGCAGGGTGTCGCTTCATGAACGTCTCCTGTTGGGAAGGGACGGAAGCGAGGTGAGGCGTGTCTGTGAAATTGACATGATGGGAAGCGAGGGTGAGATGTGACGAGAAGTGAGGAGAGACGAGGAACAGAGGAGCGTGGTAGCTCGTAATGACAGAGGTCAGGATAGCACGCCCCCCACCCCTCACTCACATCTGCTAGGTTCAAACACCGGTACAATTTTGAAGCAACCACATGTGTGGCGCATGCCTCAACATAAGGCCACGTGAGTGGCACGTGGGTGGCACGTACCTCAACATAAGAGCACGTGGGTCGCACGTAGAGCCCGTTCTCCTTGGCGTAGTCGCACGCGGCTTCGCACAGCCGCGCCGCGAGGCCCTCGCCGCGTCGACTCGGCGGGACGTACGTGTGCGTGATGTCCATCACGCCGCGTTTCACGCCGCTCGTCGCGCTCGTTGCCACAGAAGCTTCCGACGACGCGGCGGCCTGGGAAGGCGAGAGAAGGTCGTATTCGGCGAAGGCCTGGCCGTCGCTCGTCATGAACTTGTGCGACGCGATGTCGTGCACGATCGTCGCACGCGATTCGTGGGGCGGCTCTTGCGGCTGGGCTTGCGAAGCCATGCTGCGAAATACTGCGATTTCGCTTCCTTTCGACTGGATTTCGTTCACCCGCCTCTCGCGAAACCCAGGTGTTGCTGTTGGAGCGTGTCGAAGCCGCCCTGCGGTTGTATTCGAGAGAAGCGAACGCGATAACGAACGAAGAAACATCGTTACGGTTCAAGGTGATTTATGATGCAAAAAAAAGATTGAAGTTTAGTCGATTGACCCCCGCAACAGGTCGCGCATGGCCCACGAAAACACGCTACAAGGAACCAGCGAATAAACAGCAGTAGAACCTACTAGTATCTAAGGATCTTGGGCCTAGGAGACGGGGAAAAACACTGGGGAGGAAGAGCTAAGCAAAACGTCAAATGTTTGCCAGGTGAGCACCACTAACTTGCTGCTGCAACCAGGGAGTACGAGCCACCAGGGTCGAGGAGGACGAAGCATGATGACAAGACGATTTCTACATCCTACATGCACCCCCCACAGCGCATCGGCTAGCCGCCACGCGTGCAGCTTCTCCGTCGGCCTCGAATGGCTCAATCCATCGTTGCACGACAGCCTGCGATCTGCATCTCCCACGGTCACCCGAATGACTCAATCCATCTGTCCTGTCCTATCTTCATTGTCCTTGAAATCCACTCCGCTCAAACGTTACCGGCCCATGTTCGGGTCACGAGTCACAACACATAATCACTTTATAGGATAATCACATTTTCATCGTCACATGGTTACAGGTTTATGTATCCTTAGGACACGGAGCACGACTTTTTCTCCCACGTGCCGTCCTCCTTGAGTCCCGGCCATGGCTTGCACGCGCACCGCTTGTCTTCGGGAATGCTATTGTAGACGCTCTCCACGTGCATGCCGCAACCCATCCACGTGTACTTGCCGCACGATTTGCAAGGGGTCTTGTGACACATGTTCGCCACGTGGCACCACGAGGTATGCTCGCTTGTTCAGATAGAAACGGCAGCGGAAATAAAGACGCCCGGCGCAACGTGACGGATTGTCCGCGCGAAATTGTTGCTGACACAAGAAACGATGGACTTATGCGATTAGGAGAGCTTAGATGCAACGAGAACAAGTTTAGGGAAGGTAGTTTGTGAGGCGAGGCTATCCTAATCGTAAAATACTCGGGAAAAGGCTGTTGAGGAATTGCGTACGAATCTGCCTGCTGCCATGGCTGCCAGCTTCGGGTGCGGAACGAAACTTCGACGGAAATTTGCTCAAGTGGCTAAATCCGCGTTACGGACTGATATGGTACTAGAACCAACTACTTCGAGCTCAACCAATATACCCAGATCAATTTCACTTTCATAAGTAGCGGAACAGTGGACGTCTATCTGCACTACAAGCCCTTGTCCAACTGGTCGGAATAGAAGTTCTCATACAGAAAACATGATTCCATTCCCCCTCTATCCAGACGATCTTCCCTCCACTGGACGAACTCTCGCCGGAATCTAATTTAATGAGGCTTCCCTGGCTAAATTGGCCAAGAAAAAAAGTATGGACTTCACTCCTCAGATCAGGCAAGCAGTTTCGTCAAAACTGGACCCAACACAGCACAGTCTCTACGAACTGTGTTTCGGGAGCAACCTAATTGACCTCCTATCTCTCTTTCGAGAATGAAAGGCCAACACTGGGCTAAATCACGCCCAGAGCGCAAGCAAGCACATGGAGAATGCACCCAAGAAGAGCGACACAAACCCGAGGAAGTACAGCACCGGAGACTTGGGTGTACCCTCATCACTCTCATCGAACGCAGGCACTATGAGGTCAACAAGGCCGTTATAAATGAGGATACCGGCAGAGATGGCATTGAAAGCACCCTCTGTAGCCAGAGCAGCCTTGCTAGCAGGGTTGTAGGAGGAATAGATTGCGAGGCCAATGACGACACCGATGGGTGTTGTGAGGGCAAAGAGGAGCCCCATGATGATTGTTTTGAGCTTGGAGAACTGGCAGGGGATGAGTGTTGTGCCAAGGCTGATGCCCTCAAATCCCTGTACATGGACAGACAGCCACAGGACAGGAAAACACACGGATTATAAGAACCAGGAGTTGAGCAGACTTCCGGTTTCTTGAATCATTATTGCAGGTGCACATGTGATCGATGAGGCGAATGTGATGCAGGATGTCTTACCTGATGGAACATGAGGGCGATGACGAGACTTTGGATCTCCTC
Source organism: Closterium sp. Yama58-4 (assembly GCA_947470075.1). Taxonomy (NCBI): domain Eukaryota; kingdom Viridiplantae; phylum Streptophyta; class Zygnematophyceae; order Desmidiales; family Closteriaceae; genus Closterium; species Closterium sp. Yama58-4. The sequence goes on along the minus strand of CANIUD010000376.1, from coordinate 273,257 downwards.
AATGTCTTGTGTTGTTCCAAGGGCGATTCCAATGAATATAGAATGGAAAATGATTCCAGCTTCGAGTGTATATGACGTTGCACAGTAACCACTGACGATGAGTGCCTTCTCATCCTCTTCTGTGTTCAACCCGCACTCTATGCACTCGCCCTCTGCTGGTGCATGTTTTTTCTCGTTATTAGACTGAAGCGATCTTAGAAGAACCTTCTTCAAGTAACACTCCACCACGAAAGAAATGAGGGCCGCGTAGAGAACGAAAACGGACGCCCATGGAAATGATTCCGCAAAGCCCAGGCAAGGATTGGACAGCGCCGCTTGTGCTCCTGCAGGTGGGGTTTTAGAAAAATTGTTCGAAAATTAGTCTTACGAGATGGTATAAGTATCCCAATCAGTCTTGCTAATCAGATATGGCACATTCCATTTTTTTGTTTGTTTGTTCTTTTTATTCATCATTTGTCCATTTTTATAAGGGCTACAGGATCTCCAATCATGCTGTCAAGGGAAGCACAAGCCGCCAAAAGGTGGTCGTTGAGAAATTTCAGAACCAGTCACAGATGAACGCACCTGGAAATATGTGGACGATCGCGACAGCGAGCACGACGCCCGCCGCGAATGTCCGGAAGAAGAAGAGGATCGATCGGTGCTGCTTCCGGAGAAGGAAAGGTAATGCGAAGCCGATTCTGTGAAAAACGAGGAATCGAGAATTATTAGCTTTAGTGGAAATTGGTATGGCGACGTACACGCGACTCACATAAACAGAAACACTTTGAAGATGGAAAATAAGAACGTCCAGAGTGTAGAATAGGTAGGAGTGCAATGCTCACAAGCTGCACACGAGAATCCCGAACATTCCGCCTATCCTCCATGAGAGCGCCTCCGCTCCGCTGCCCCCGCTGACCGCGCACTCCAGCTCCCCCGCTGGCCCTGGCGCAGGCTCGTCGTGGTGGCCGCCTCCCTGCGTGGCGATAGAGGGACGTGGCAGGGCAAAACAAAGCAATAAGAAGTTAATGTGAAATACCGTGGAATCTGGCATTCGGGGTTGGAACGTCCAGCGACGGGGTGGGGAGAAGCGGGATTGGGATTGAGATCGGGATTGGGAAAGCGGAGGATGGAAGCGGACATGGAGAAGGGGGAAGGGGGGGGGTGTACCCTACTTCGTGGGTGGATTTTTTGGGCGCCTCAAAAATCGTGTCATGCGCGAAATAGGTCGAGGGGTCTCAAAAATCGTGTTTTGAGGTGTCAAGAAGCGGGCATGGAGAAGAGGGGGTGTACCCTGCTTCGTGCGTGGAAAAGGCGGGGAGGATTCGCACCATCTCGTCTGCGGGCAGATACGCTCGATGCTGGCTCGGTCACGAGGGTGTCGGGCTAGCGATAAATGCGGCGTCGGGCACGCGGGTGGTACCGAGGTGGTAGGAAATGGAAGTACGTTTGTCGACACGCGCGGATCGCCGAGACGAGGTTGTGCGATTAGAATCTGCTGGTGATTGTCGTCGCTGACGGAGAAGTTTCGGCGCGAGGAACGAGGGGTCTGGTGGTCGTGCTCACGGGAAGGAGCGGGAGAAATAGGGGCCTAGAGACACCCTACGATTCCTGGTCGGGAAAAGCAATCCCAAACGGAGAAAATGCGTGACTAGCATCCTTGAAATGGGCTCCACATTTAGTGTGCGTGATCTGGTCAGTGGATGGGATGGGATGCTTTCGCGCTGACGGCGGCGCAACGGCCAAATGCAGTCGAGGGTTGATCCGGTAAGCTCATTGATCCATTCCACCGAGTCGCGGCCATCTGGTCTGCGTCTACGTTCTCGCGGACAGGTGTTTCTGGGCAAGATGAATATGGCCGCGGTTGTGGCGGGTGGAGCGGTCCGTTGAAATGATTGGCCAGGACGCTTCTGCCAGTTATCCAGGGACCAGAAACGTAGGAGGTGCATTAGGAGGTGAATATGAGGAAGGTTCAGGTGGGGGGGGTTCTAGGGATGTGCTGTGGCGGGGAGGAGAGAGATTCGAGGGTGTGTGGTGTGGTTACAAGGAGAGATACATTATGTATCTGGTCTATGCTGACGTGTCTGAAATTGGTTGTATTACTGGCTAGGTTCGCCTCTTTTCTTCCTTGTGCCAGCGAGGCTCGTAGCTGCTTGTGACACCAGGAGACTTACGATCGCTAACAGCATATTCGGAAACTCTAGATTGTCCTCTGATTACCTTACAAAATGCAGCGTACAGCTCTTGCTATGACTCGGGTAATGCAAAGGTTTGTGTCTATCCGTGGATTTTTTGTAAATATGTGAAACACGAGTTGCATATGTTGACATCCTGATCCAGTGAATTGCATAAGAACGAAAGTATGTCACTGAATGACTTATAGATCATATGAAGTTCCCTATATCTAGCTCTTAGTGTTCTTGTACTTCAATCATGCATGCTTTTATCAATGTCTCACTCGATGTTGTCGCGTACTGACACCTCGTTCGCGCCATAATTTCGTCCCACACAACAAGCAGCCCCCGCTTTTGGATCAGTCTGCAATGTCCATTGTCATTAGCTCTAGCTACGCCCAGAATTGTATTTACGGGCTAGCGTAAATCACGGGGACACCGAAGCTTGAGGTTGTTGGCCTGTTCAAGGAACTTCACGCTACGCTAGACGCCTGGCTTCGCTCGTGCTGTTGGCGTTGTTTGTTGTAGGAACCCGTAGTACGAAGGAAGGAGATGGTTGTAGAAGGCAAACGGTATACGCCTTTAGCCACAGCTCGTTACCATTGTTACTCTATTGTCAGTTGTAGTCTACGTGTTTCGCTTGTGTCAGTCCCTAATTCCCGGTTGTATGATCTCGTCAGTCGTCTGTTGTAGAATCTCGGTTTCGCTACTGTCACTTGTGAAGAAAGCAAGCTGACCTAGAACAGCGGAAGGGCCTTCGTATCTTACAGCCTCGTCAACTATTGTCGGCGTATGGATCTGATTTCGTTCTTGTCTCGTTTTTCTGAAGCTAGCGGTGCTTGTAACAAGCCCACAGCTGTAACGCCTGTGTACATGGCTTAGATAACTTTCTGCTGACGTGTCACCCTTCCAGTTTCCGCCATGTCAGCAGCCAGCCGTCGCCGGAAGAGCATCAATGCGCTGGCATCGCCCACTCGCGTGTCGACACGTCGGACAGCACGGACGGTCATTGACTTGGCGTGTGACGACGCAGGGGAGAGGGAAAGCAGTCAGGAAAGGGATGTGAAAGAGGGTAACCGCGACAATTGCGAGAAAGAGGGTAACCGTGCGAAAAGGGGTGACCGTGAGAACGAGGGTAACACGGAGAGGTACGCGGGAGGCACTGGGGAAGACGATGGAAGGGAAGGCAAACGCTCGTCTAAGAATGGGCGTGGGGACAGGAGGGGAAGAGGCAGAGCGCGGGGGAGAGCCGGGAGGAGGGTCTCGACAGGGAGAAGAGGAAAGAACACTGATGCTGACCAGGACGACCAGGGCGATAGAGGCGACCTGGACGACGACCAGGGGAACCACGTTGACCAGGTTGACCAGGTTGACCACGTTGACCTGATTGACCAGGAGGGGAACCAGGGTGATCAGAGCGACCGGGTTGACCTGGTTGACCAGGGCGACCGGGGTGATCGGAACGAGGCTGACGACTTGGAAGTTACAGGGGTCCAGGGGAGTAGAAGCGAGCCCGTTGAGGTGGCAGACGATGACGTGGCACGAGGAGATGCTGACGTGGCGCCCTTGGATCGTGTCCAGTTAGCAGACAGAACCTGGGATGACGTGGCAGCAGCGTCAGGGGTCATTGAATGGGCTCCGTCAAGCAAGAAGAAGTACAGATATGCGAGGGGAATAGAGCTCCCCCCCTCTCACTGCAGATTCGTGCTGGGATTAGAAGCTCCTCACCCTCCTCACCCTCCTCACAACAGTGCTGTGGAAACGATTAGAGGCTCCGAGAAAAGAGTTTTAGGGACGTCTGAGCGTTTTGAAAAGAGAGCTCTAGGAACGACTGGGGAATGTGAGAGAAGAGCTTTAGGGACTTCTGAGGGTATAGAGAAGAGTGATCCGCGGAGCAGTGGCACTGAAGCAGGGCTGAGCAGTGCTCGCGGTGAGGAGAGGGGTGAAAGTAGAAGCTCAACGGAAGGGGAAGAGGAGGGAGAGGAGGGGAAGGAGGGGGAGAAGAGGGAGGAGGATTGGGAGGAGGAGGAGGCGGGAGAGAAGGGGGAGAAGGGGGAGGTGGGGAAGAAGGGGAAGGAAGGGGAGAAGGGGGAGGATGGTGATGTGACAGGAGGTCGTGGCAGGCTTTATGGACGTGAGGAGGTGAGAGATGGTGGTCCGGAAGGTGTCTGTAGGCTTAGTGAAGATGCCTGTATGGGGGATGGACGTAAAAACGATGGGGGGAAGGGGAACCAGGTGGAGAAGGGAGGAGGTGGGAAGGGTGGCGGTAAGGAGAGGGGTGGAGAGGACGGGGGTGGAAAGGAGGGTGGCGATGGCAAGCGGGGTGGTGGTGGTGCTGTGGATGGTGCTCTAGGCGATGGGTGTACTGGCAGTGCGGCAGGAGGGAGAGATGGAAACGGGGAAGATGAGGAGGGGGGAGATGGGGAGAGGGAAGATGGGAATGGGGGAGAGAAAAGGGGCGATGGGAAGGCGGGAGATGAAGGGAGGGGGAATGGGAAGGGTGGTAAGGAGAAGCCATGCGCTTCAGTGCATGAGGCAGGAACCACCACCCAGCAGCACTGCGCTCTTATTGAGTCTGCTACTAATGAGAATGCCCTTCTCGACGCATCGACCAGTCAGCAACAGGGCGCTGTTGTGGTGTCATCAGCGGTTGCGACTTCCCAGAAGCGAGCTATTGTGGTGGCATCAGCTATTGAGGCATCTCAAGAGGGCACTCTCCCATCATCAGCTCTTGAGACGTCTCAGGAGGGTGCTATTATGGTGGCATCATCCCCTGAAGGCCAGCATGCTGCCTGTCAGCCGTGTTCCCCCCGCCCGTTTGTCTTCACCAGGGACCAGTGCCAGCAGTGGCTGGACAGGTGAGGGCTGCACACGTGAGGGCTGCACACGTGAGGGCTGCACACGTGAGGGCTGCACACGTGAGGGCTGCACACGTGAGGGCACTTGCAGCTAAGGTGCTTAGCCAACAGATGGATCTCTTTCATCCCATCCCATGTCATCCCATCCCATGTCATCCCATCCCATGCCATCCCATCCCATGTCATCCCATCCCATGCCATCCCATCCCATGCCATCCCATCCCATGTCATCCCAACCCATGCCATCCCATCCCATGGCATCCCAACCCATGCCATCCCATCCCATGTCATCCCAACCCATGTCATCCCAACCCATGTCATCCCATCCCATGTCATCCCAACCCATGTCATCCCAACCCATGTCATCCCAACCCATGTCATCCCATCCCATGTCATCCCATCCCATGTCATCCCAACCCATGTCATCCCATCCCATGTCATCCCAACCCATGTCATCCCAACCCATGTCATCCCATCCCATGTCATCCCATCCCATGTCATCCCAACCCATGCCATCCCATCCCATGCCATCCCATCCCATGCCATCCCATCCCATGTCATCCCATCCCATGCCATCCCATCCCATGCCATCCCATCCCATGTCATCCCAACCCATGCCATCCCATCCCATGCCATCCCATCCCATGCCATCCCATCCCATCCCATCCCATCCCATCCCATCCCATCCCATCCCATCCCATCCCATCCCATCCCATCCCATCCCATCCCATCCCATCCCATCCCATCCCATCCCATCCCATCCCACCCCACCCCATCCCATCCCATCCCATCCCATCCCATCCCATCCCATCCCATCCCATCCCATCCCATCCCATCCCATCCCATCCCATCTCATCCCATCCCATCCCATCCCATCCCATCCCATCCCACCCATCCCATCCCATCCCATCCCACCCCACCCCACCCCACCCCACCCCACCCCACCCCACCCCACCCCACCCCATCCCATCCCATCCCATCCCATCCCATCCCATCCCATCCCATCCCATCCCATCCCATCCCATCCCATGCCATCCCATGCCATCCCATGCCATCCCATGCCATCCCATGCCATCCCATGCCATGCCATGCCATGCCATGCCATGCCATGCCATGCCATGCCATGCCATCCCATCCCAACCCATCCCATCCCATCCCATCCCATCCCATCCCATCCCATCCCATCCCATCCCATCCCATGCCATCCCATGCCATCCCATGCCATCCCATCCCATCCCATCCCATCCCATCCCATCCCATCCCATCCCATCCCATCCCATCCCATCCCATCCCATCCCATCCCATCCCATCCCATCCCATCCCATCCCATCCCATCCCATCCCATCGCATCCCCTGAATCTCACCATGCCTTGCTTGTGCCAACCATGTTCTCCCCACGCGCTTGTGCACCCCTCTGCTCCACTCCGCCTTTGCAGGGTTGAAGGGCGAACGTTCACTTATCCCACCAGGTATGTATGCTGTGGTGTGACAGTGACACAGTGTGGTGGGGTACGGTGCACAGTGGTACAGTGTAGGTATTTTACAACATGTTGTCTCAAAGGTCACCTCACTTCGTATCCAGCCAGGTGTGGTGTGGTGTGACACGACACAGTGTGGTGCAAATGTGTACGACAGTGGTACTATCTAGGTATGATGTGTGTGGTGTGTGATAGTGCGGTGCAGTTCGGTGCAAAGGGTTTCCAGCGTTGCATGCATACATGCGACAGCAGGGCTGGTGGGTTGAGTGAAGTCAATCCTTCTACGTCCCACTCCCCTCGCACCATCAGGCCCGTGCCGTCCGGCTTTTGAGTCGACTCAAAATGTGTCGTGTGCCATTGTAACGAGGTGACTTTTGAGTCGACTCAAAAGTCATCCCGCTCCCCTCGCACCATCAGGCCTGTCCCGTCCGGCACCCCTCTCTCTTCCTCACTCTATTGAATAGCTTGTTTTATCCGTGATTCGTGGATGCGCACTGGCAGCAGCTGAGTGCGGTGGAGGTGCGCGGACTTGCAACGGCTGGGGGCAACGGGGAGCCAAACCCTCTTCTCCCTGCTGTTACTCCCCTCATCGTCCCTTCCCTCCCTCCTTCCCACCCTCCCGTGCAGGCAGCAGCTGGGTGCGGTGGAGGTGAAAGCGGCGGACTTGCAACGGCTGGGGACAAGGGAGTGAAGTGAAGTGAAGTGGGTCTGACCTTTTCGTCCCTCCATCCCTCTCCTCCCTTCCATCCCTCCTCACCCTTGTGTAACCATGTGTCCGTATAGGCAGCAGCTGGGCGCAGTGGAGGTGAAAGCAGCAGACTTGCAGCGGCTGCTGCCAGGGGAGTGTTTGAACGACACAGTCATCGACTTTTATGTCAAGTAGGTGTGTCCTTGATTGATTTATGTCTTGTCAATAGGTCCTTCTGAGTCAACTCAAGAGGGGAGGGGAGTGTTTGAACGACACGGTCATCGACTTTTATGTCAAGTAGGTGTGTCCTTGATTGGATGTCAAGTGGATGTGTTCTTGATCAGATGTAATGTGTATATGCATGTGTTTGTTATGTCAAGTAGGTGTGTCCCTGATTTCATGCCAAGTATGGGTGCCTGCCCGGTGTCGTTGATTTGAGATGTTGCCAGATTCAGGCTTTTGGAAAATATCTTGTTGCGAATACAAACATGCCTGTCGATGATGTTGAGGATTGGTAATTGCACCCATGCCCTGTCCAGGTTCATTGAACAGACGATGCTGCAGGAGCCGCAGCGCTCGCGGTTCCACTTCTTCAGCACCTTCTTCTCCACCTCGCTCTCCCGCGCGCAGGAGCGATTCGTGAGTGCCCCTCCTGCTGTGCTGTGCCCTGCCTCCGCACCGTGCTTCTGCCTCTCCCTTGCCAAAGGCTGAACCAGGATTCCCCATAAGCTGATGCACCACCCTTCTCTCCAACCTCCTCCCTTTCCTCTCTCCTGACCCGACACCAGAAGCTGACTCAGGACCCACACGAGCTGATGCGGCTGCCCATGTGTCCTTCCCGTTTGCCTTCCCCCTGCAATTTCCCCGCCCTTCTCCCTCCCTTTCCTCTCTCCTGCCCCAACACCAGAAGCTGACTCAGGACCCACACGAGCTGATGCGGCTGCCCATGTGTCCTTCCCGTTTGCCTTCCCCCTGCAATTTCCCCGCCCTTCGCTCGTGCTTCTCGTTTTCGCTTCACGCTTATGCTTCTGCTTTTGCATCATGCTTTTGGCCTATTGCCTCATTCGATTCTCGCTCATGCATCTCGCTTATGTGCGTCATGTGCTTGAATTTTCGGTAACTCAAATATGTTTCCCTCCCCCCGTCTTCTCCCAATTGTCATTCTCCTGTCTCACACAATGGTCTTCATCCTTCTGCTTGTAACATTCCCCTTTCCTTAACCCGCTAATCGCTTTCACGCACCCTTCCCCCCCCTCCCCCCGCCGTTCGCCTGTCCCTCTGTGCCTAAACAGAGCGCTTGGCTCTTATTCGTCAGCAAAGGGAAGAGGCAGCGAAGAAGAAAGAGGAGGAGCGCTTGGGTAAGTACACTTCTACAAGTACTGATTTGAACTTTTCTGGTTCTGTGATGATGTTGGTGGGTATTTTCAGCGTTTCTTCCTGCTTCCTCGTACTGTTGGCAGTTGATTTTTGTTCCTCTTTTTTCTCAGTAAGCTGACCGTCCGTTCATTGACTTTACCTCAATATCACTTGCGTGTGCAGCAAAGGAGGCCAAAAAACTAGAAGCTCGCAAAAGATGACAGCATGCAATATTTGTCTCTTTTCTTGTATCTTAGTTGTACCAAATAACGCAATGGTTGAGTTAGTTGCACATTCTCCGGCTATTCGAGTTATTGCAAACCCTCCTGCTAAAGCCCTGCGGCTCGCGATATTCCCTAGGCATCGGGACCCCCCGCGCGCGCTTCAACCTCCTGTTTTGACGGTTCCCGCCTAAAACTGACGGAGCATTCTCGACTCGTTTCCTCTGTCCCATACCGCGCTTTGGGAAGATTTTATGGAAGTCCAAAGCCGGGATGGGACGCGCGTTGCGCGGCACTAGCGATCTGCCCTAATGACAATACTTTAGCACGATACCTCATCCGCGGCTAGGGCGGGGATTCGTTGGCGAGCGTGTGTTTTCGTGGTTCATTATCTACCCTAAAATGGCGAACTCGTTTTGTTCTCCTTGCGTCGCGACATCAAGGGATCACGGAATCTCTCATATTTGCGGCGTTCGTCAAACAACCGGGGTTCCTGCTCGGCACGGTTCGTGTTTCAGTACTGTTCGCGATAGTTCCCACATCACATCGTACCACGTCAGTAGTGGCCGCCATCCCCGCCAGCGTTGCCAGTGGAAACCGAGCCGGGTAGTCGCTCGTGCTGAGTCAGCACGATCAGGGAGCGGGAATGACGGAGGGAATGGCGCGAATGACGACGAGCCCATCAAAGTGGAGGTCTCGCCGAACCTGACCGTCGCGCTCGGCGACGAGGTTCGGCGTTTGACAGCAGGTTCGGACGGAGGTTTGGAGGGAGCAGTCAAGGAGAAGGGCCTGAGTCTGATCGAGCAGAACGAGCGTAGAAGGCAAGCTCGAAAAGCCGCTGCCGCCGCCGCCGCTGCTGCTGCTGCGGCTGCTGCTGCTGCTGGTGGTGATGCCGCTGCTACAGCTGATGTTCCTTCAACAATCACGGCTGTAGCAGATTCGCCAAGAAGTGAGGAAGCGCGGGCAACAGTAGCAGCAGCAGCATCGCCAGCAGCGGCGGGTGAAACACGCGCTTTCATTGCTGACGAGGCGGCGTACGTGTCCATGGTGAAACGCGCCGCGGCTGCCACGTCAGCTTGGCGACAGGCGGTACCGTTCCCCCTGAGTGATTTCTTTTTCGACCCGGACGGGGTTGGGGTTAAGAGGGGGAGGGAGGAAGAAGAACGGCTCATTCATGACATCTATTTCAAGGTACGTGTGATTGGCTGCTATTTTGATCTTTGAGACGATCCAAACTCAGATGTCTCATGTTACTTATGTTTGAATTGAGGTGTCGCATGCAATGTACGGCATCTGCTTCTCCTTGAGTGTGAGCTTCCTTTCTGTGATGATGATAAAAGAAACACACACACACGCGCGCGCGCGCTTGCGTTTTCTTCTTCAATGTAACCCCGTTGTGCGCCCGTGCAGGCTGAGAACGGCCGGCCTTTGGAACAGGTCGACACAGAAGGCATCAAGGCAAAGGTATGGTCATTTAGCACAGCCAATTCAGGGCATAATGTTCCTGGGCATATGACGCTATATCTCTTTGCGTTGCATGTCCCGTGATTTGCATTTCTCTTATCTTTCCTGCATACCCCCCCAGCCATGGGCCAGGAGGAAAGCCAGAGCGTATGACCTTTTTCCATCTGAACACAACCCCCTTGCTCTGGCTTGTTTTCTGATGATTTTCCTTGCTCTGGCCTTTCTGCATCGCCCTTCACCGCACAACGTGTTTGTCTCAAGGTGCTGACGTCATCAAGGTTTGAGGTTGAGTCAGCAGTGAATCCACGTCAGTGCCAGCAAGGAGTGGTCTTCTATGGCCGCCTCTCTGCCCCTGCTCCTTCTGTGTACTCCACCATTCAAGTAAGGCTCTGTTCGTCTGTCGGTCACAATGTGTATGTGTTGCGTTTGCTAGCTGATCAACAATGCATTAGCCCTATGACCTGGCATACACCACCCCCTTACTTCCTCCAATCATTTTTACCGTTCCCGTCTTCTTTCCTGCTCTTGCTCCCCTCCTTCTGCCTTCTTCCTCTTCACTTTCGTCCATCTTCCTCCTCCTCCCCTCCGCATCATTGTCCTCCTACTTTTCTCCACCCAGGCTCGCCTCGACACCTCGTTCCCCGGCCTCTGCGCAGTGCTCGCTAGAGACGACATCATCCGTCCGGCAATCAGCGTCCTTATTGCCCCACGGCAACACCTCCTCTCCTTCTCCCTCCCCCGCCCCGTCTTCACCTTCATTTCCTGCCTCACTCTCTCTCTCTCCCTCCTCATCCTCTCCTCCTCTCTCTCTGTTGACCCTACTCTCTCTCCCACCACCTCTCCTCTCCTCACTGCTGCCTCTGTGCCACTTGGCGTGCTCCTAGTGGCTGCTGCTGGTGCTGGGGGGAGGGCTATAGCAGCACAGCAACATGGGGTATTTCAAGCCCTAGATACCCCTCTCCCTCTACCCTCCCCTGCCTTCGGGTTATTCGGGGTTCTATCCCCATATAAAGGGTTACTTCCAAACCGTACCGTTCTTCTCGATCTGTCTCTCAGCAGTGCAATCGCCTCTTTCTCTACATCTGCTGCTCTCATTCTCCTCGGCCTCCTCCAATCCGATACAGTCACACCTGATGTAGTCACCTTTCCAGCTTCCAACTTCTCACACTCCCATGTCCTCTCCTCCCTCGCATCTGACCTAGCATCGGCCGTACTCATTACTAGCCCCGACTCCCTACAGTCTACAGTCTCCACAGGCGCTTCTACAGTAGATCTCGCAATAAACCCACTCATTCTAGCCGGATTACTTGGTATCAACTTCTCCTCTCTCTCTTTGCTACCTGTGGGTATTCTTGATGGCGGTCGCATAATCACAGCACTGTTTGGAAGGAAGCAGCAGCACGCAGTGTCCATGGGTGTGCTAGCAGCAGCAGCAGTTTCCCTTGTTCTCAGACCAGACGGCAGGGAGAATGCAGCGACGTGGTTGGTGCTGGCGATGGTTCTGCTGAAGCGAGATGACTGGTTTCAACGGGAAGAGGTTTCGGAGCCTTCGGGAGTGCGGAAGCTGGTTGCAGCTGCGCTTGTAGCTGCTTCGATATTGATATTGTGGCCTTGATGCAATGCAACATAACATGAGATGAGTGATTGTTTGCTCCATACCAGTGTGCAATACGGCATCCAGTACGTACTCCATATTTTTATCCTATTCGATTTTGAATGTATGGTGAAGTGAAGCTGTGTTTTTGTAAAACAAACTTCACGTCAATGTGCTCTTTCTAGATAACAGAACAGAACCTTTCAGCTGCATGGATCAAAACCGTGCGTGAGACCCGTGTGTCCTTGGAACTGGAAGTTCAGGGACATTGCTCACATACCCTAGTAAGTACCGTAAGTGCGTAGTGTAACACATTCATAAATGTATGCATGTTAATTAGGCTTTGAAATGACAGGTTTCATGCGGTACTAACGTATGTACAAGCACATTAACCAATGCTTTATCGCCCCATCACATGCTAAGCTCCTTGCGAAGAGCCCTGTCTCGGGCTCACTGGTGTCCTCGAATCAATCAATGCGGCTGAACTAGGCAAGACTAACTAAAGAGAGTACGGTAGGCTGGTTGCACTCGGGCTGGGGGGCTGCAGCAAGTTGCACCTCCAGGGCCCTCAAATCCTATTGAGAGTAAGCTTAAAACGAGTATGGGAGGTTAGGCCTCAGGTGAGTCTTGGAGGGCTGGTCTCAGAGTGCCTGGCTCCAGCTAGTTGCATCTAGAGAGGTGGGGTGAGGTCCAAAGGGTGGTGTGAATCTCAGAGGTTGGTGTGAATCTCAGAGGGTGGTGTGAATCTCAGAGGTTGGAGTGAACCTAGGGGCGAATCTCATAAGGTGGGGTAGAATCTTCAAGGGTTGGTCGCACTGTGCCGGGTTCCAGCAGGTCACGGCAGGCAGGGTGTCGCTTCATGAACGTCTCCTGTTGGGAAAGTAAACGCTAGAGAGGTTAAACGTGGATATGATATGATGATACAATGGGAAGGGTTTGTCACAGAATGCCGGGTTCCAGCAGGTCACGCTAGGCAGGGTGTCGCTTCATGAACGTCTCCTGTTGGGAAGGGACGGAAGCGAGGTGAGGCGTGTCTGTGAAATTGACATGATGGGAAGCGAGGGTGAGATGTGACGAGAAGTGAGGAGAGACGAGGAACAGAGGAGCGTGGTAGCTCGTAATGACAGAGGTCAGGATAGCACGCCCCCCACCCCTCACTCACATCTGCTAGGTTCAAACACCGGTACAATTTTGAAGCAACCACATGTGTGGCGCATGCCTCAACATAAGGCCACGTGAGTGGCACGTGGGTGGCACGTACCTCAACATAAGAGCACGTGGGTCGCACGTAGAGCCCGTTCTCCTTGGCGTAGTCGCACGCGGCTTCGCACAGCCGCGCCGCGAGGCCCTCGCCGCGTCGACTCGGCGGGACGTACGTGTGCGTGATGTCCATCACGCCGCGTTTCACGCCGCTCGTCGCGCTCGTTGCCACAGAAGCTTCCGACGACGCGGCGGCCTGGGAAGGCGAGAGAAGGTCGTATTCGGCGAAGGCCTGGCCGTCGCTCGTCATGAACTTGTGCGACGCGATGTCGTGCACGATCGTCGCACGCGATTCGTGGGGCGGCTCTTGCGGCTGGGCTTGCGAAGCCATGCTGCGAAATACTGCGATTTCGCTTCCTTTCGACTGGATTTCGTTCACCCGCCTCTCGCGAAACCCAGGTGTTGCTGTTGGAGCGTGTCGAAGCCGCCCTGCGGTTGTATTCGAGAGAAGCGAACGCGATAACGAACGAAGAAACATCGTTACGGTTCAAGGTGATTTATGATGCAAAAAAAAGATTGAAGTTTAGTCGATTGACCCCCGCAACAGGTCGCGCATGGCCCACGAAAACACGCTACAAGGAACCAGCGAATAAACAGCAGTAGAACCTACTAGTATCTAAGGATCTTGGGCCTAGGAGACGGGGAAAAACACTGGGGAGGAAGAGCTAAGCAAAACGTCAAATGTTTGCCAGGTGAGCACCACTAACTTGCTGCTGCAACCAGGGAGTACGAGCCACCAGGGTCGAGGAGGACGAAGCATGATGACAAGACGATTTCTACATCCTACATGCACCCCCCACAGCGCATCGGCTAGCCGCCACGCGTGCAGCTTCTCCGTCGGCCTCGAATGGCTCAATCCATCGTTGCACGACAGCCTGCGATCTGCATCTCCCACGGTCACCCGAATGACTCAATCCATCTGTCCTGTCCTATCTTCATTGTCCTTGAAATCCACTCCGCTCAAACGTTACCGGCCCATGTTCGGGTCACGAGTCACAACACATAATCACTTTATAGGATAATCACATTTTCATCGTCACATGGTTACAGGTTTATGTATCCTTAGGACACGGAGCACGACTTTTTCTCCCACATGCCGTCCTCCTTGAGTCCCGGCCATGGCTTGCACGCGCACCGCTTGTCTTCGGGAATGCTATTGTAGACGCTCTCCACGTGCATGCCGCAACCCATCCACGTGTACTTGCCGCACGATTTGCAAGGGGTCTTGTGACACATGTTCGCCACGTGGCACCACGAGGTATGCTCGCTTGTTCAGATAGAAACGGCAGCGGAAATAAAGACGCCCGGCGCAACGTGACGGATTGTCCGCGCGAAATTGTTGCTGACACAAGAAACGATGGACTTATGCGATTAGGAGAGCTTAGATGCAACGAGAACAAGTTTAGGGAAGGTAGTTTGTGAGGCGAGGCTATCCTAATCGTAAAATACTCGGGAAAAGGCTGTTGAGGAATTGCGTACGAATCTGCCTGCTGCCATGGCTGCCAGCTTCGGGTGCGGAACGAAACTTCGACGGAAATTTGCTCAAGTGGCTAAATCCGCGTTACGGACTGATATGGTACTAGAACCAACTACTTCGAGCTCAACCAATATACCCAGATCAATTTCACTTTCATAAGTAGCGGAACAGTGGACGTCTATCTGCACTACAAGCCCTTGTCCAACTGGTCGGAATAGAAGTTCTCATACAGAAAACATGATTCCATTCCCCCTCTATCCAGACGATCTTCCCTCCACTGGACGAACTCTCGCCGGAATCTAATTTAATGAGGCTTCCCTGGCTAAATTGGCCAAGAAAAAAAGTATGGACTTCACTCCTCAGATCAGGCAAGCAGTTTCGTCAAAACTGGACCCAACACAGCACAGTCTCTACGAACTGTGTTTCGGGAGCAACCTAATTGACCTCCTATCTCTCTTTCGAGAATGAAAGGCCAACACTGGGCTAAATCACGCCCAGAGCGCAAGCAAGCACATGGAGAATGCACCCAAGAAGAGCGACACAAACCCGAGGAAGTACAGCACCGGAGACTTGGGTGTACCCTCATCACTCTCATCGAACGCAGGCACTATGAGGTCAACAAGGCCGTTATAAATGAGGATACCGGCAGAGATGGCATTGAAAGCACCCTCTGTAGCCAGAGCAGCCTTGCTAGCAGGGTTGTAGGAGGAATAGATTGCGAGGCCAATGACGACACCGATGGGTGTTGTGAGGGCAAAGAGGAGCCCCATGATGATTGTTTTGAGCTTGGAGAACTGGCAGGGGATGAGTGTTGTGCCAAGGCTGATGCCCTCAAATCCCTGTACATGGACAGACAGCCACAGGACAGGAAAACACACGGATTATAAGAACCAGGAGTTGAGCAGACTTCCGGTTTCTTGAATCATTATTGCAGGTGCACATGTGATCGATGAGGCGAATGTGATGCAGGATGTCTTACCTGATGGAACATGAGGGCAATGACGAGACTTTGGATCTCCTCAATGTCTTGTGTTGTTCCAAGGGCGATTCCAATGAATATAGAATGGAAAATGATTCCAGCTTCGAGTGTATATGACGTTGCACAGTAACCACTGACGATGAGTGCCTTCTCATCCTCTTCTGTGTTCAACCCGCACTCTATGCACTCGCCCTCTGCTGGTGCATGTTTTTTCTCGTTATTAGACTGAAGCGATCTTAGAAGAACCTTCTTCAAGTAACACTCCACCACGAAAGAAATGAGGGCCGCGTAGAGAACGAAAACGGACGCCCATGGAAATGATTCCGCAAAGCCCAGGCAAGGATTGGACAGCGCCGCTTGTGCTCCTGCAGGTGGGGTTTTAGAAAAATTGTTCGAAAATTAGTCTTACGAGATGGTATAAGTATCCCAATCAGTCTTGCTAATCAGATATGGCACATTCCATTTTTTTGTTTGTTTGTTCTTTTTATTCATCATTTGTCCATTTTTATAAGGGCTACAGGATCTCCAATCATGCTGTCAAGGGAAGCACAAGCCGCCAAAAGGTGGTCGTTGAGAAATTTCAGAACCAGTCACAGATGAACGCACCTGGAAATATGTGGACGATCGCGACAGCGAGCACGACGCCCGCCGCGAATGTCCGGAAGAAGAAGAGGATCGATCGGTGCTGCTTCCGGAGAAGGAAAGGTAATGCGAAGCCGATTCTGTGAAAAACGAGGAATCGAGAATTATTAGCTTTAGTGGAAATTGGTATGGCGACGTACACGCGACTCACATAAACAGAAACACTTTGAAGATGGAAAATAAGAACGTCCAGAGTGTAGAATAGGTAGGAGTGCAATGCTCACAAGCTGCACACGAGAATCCCGAACATTCCGCCTATCCTCCATGAGAGCGCCTCCGCTCCGCTGCCCCCGCTGACCGCGCACTCCAGCTCCCCCGCTGGCCCTGGCGCAGGCTCGTCGTGGTGGCCGCCTCCCTGCGTGGCGATAGAGGGACGTGGCAGGGCAAAACAAAGCAATAAGAAGATAATGTGAAATACCGTGGAATCTGGCATTCGGGGTTGGAACGTCCAGCGACGGGGTGGGGAGAAGCGGGATTGGGATTGAGATCGGGATTGGGAAAGCGGAGGATGGAAGCGGACATGGAGAAGGGGGAAGGGGGGGGGTGTACCCTACTTCGTGGGTGGATTTTTTGGGCGCCTCAAAAATCGTGTCATGCGCGAAATAGGTCGAGGGGTCTCAAAAATCGTGTTTTGAGGTGTCAAGAAGCGGGCATGGAGAAGAGGGGGTGTACCCTGCTTCGTGCGTGGAAAAGGCGGGGAGGATTCGCACCATCTCGTCTGCGGGCAGATACGCTCGATGCTGGCTCGGTCACGAGGGTGTCGGGCTAGCGATAAATGCGGCGTCGGGCACGCGGGTGGTACCGAGGTGGTAGGAAATGGAAGTACGTTTGTCGACACGCGCGGATCGCCGAGACGAGGTTGTGCGATTAGAATCTGCTGGTGATTGTCGTCGCTGACGGAGAAGTTTCGGCGCGAGGAACGAGGGGTCTGGTGGTCGTGCTCACGGGAAGGAGCGGGAGAAATAGGGGCCTAGAGACACCCTACGATTCCTGGTCGGGAAAAGCAATCCCAAACGGAGAAAATGCGTGACTAGCATCCTTGAAATGGGCTCCACATTTAGTGTGCGTGATCTGGTCAGTGGATGGGATGGGATGCTTTCGCGCTGACGGCGGCGCAACGGCCAAATGCAGTTGAGGGTTGATCCGGTAAGCTCATTGATCCATTCCACCGAGTCGCGGCCATCTGGTCTGCGTCTACGTTCTCGCGGACAGGTGTTTCTGGGCAAGATGAATATGGCCGCGGTTGTGGCGGGTGGAGCGGTCCGTTGAAATGATTGGCCAGGACGCTTCTGCCAGTTATCCAGGGACCAGAAACGTAGGAGGTGCATTAGGAGGTGAATATGAGGAAGGTTCAGGTGGGGGGGGTTCTAGGGATGTGCTGTGGCGGGGAGGAGAGAGATTCGAGGGTGTGTGGTGTGGTTACAAGGAGAGATACATTATGTATCTGGTCTATGCTGACGTGTCTGAAATTGGTTGTATTACTGGCTAGGTTCGCCTCTTTTCTTCCTTGTGCCAGCGAGGCTCGTAGCTGCTTGTGACACCAGGAGACTTACGATCGCTAACAGCATATTCGGAAACTCTAGATTGTCCTCTGATTACCTTACAAAATGCAGCGTACAGCTCTTGCTATGACTCGGGTAATGCAAAGGTTTGTGTCTATCCGTGGATTTTTTGTAAATATGTGAAACACGAGTTGCATATGTTGACATCCTGATCCAGTGAATTGCATAAGAACGAAAGTATGTCACTGAATGACTTATCGATCATATGAAGTTCCCTATATCTAGCTCTTAGTGTTCTTGTACTTCAATCATGCATGCTTTTATCAATGTCTCACTCGATGTTGTCGCGTACTGACACCTCGTTCGCGCCATAATTTCGTCCCACACAACAAGCAGCCCCCGCTTTTGGATCAGTCTGCAATGTCCATTGTCATTAGCTCTAGCTACGCCCAGAATTGTATTTACGGGCTAGCGTAAATCACGGGGACACCGAAGCTTGAGGTTGTTGGCCTGTTCAAGGAACTTCACGCTACGCTAGACGCCTGGCTTCGCTCGTGCTGTTGGCGTTGTTTGTTGTAGGAACCCGTAGTACGAAGGAAGGAGATGGTTGTAGAAGGCAAACGGTATACGCCTTTAGCCACAGCTCGTTACCATTGTTACTCTATTGTCAGTTGTAGTCTACGTGTTTCGCTTGTGTCAGTCCCTAATTCCCGGTTGTATGATCTCGTCAGTCGTCTGTTGTAGAATCTCGGTTTCGCTACTGTCACTTGTGAAGAAAGCAAGCTGACCTAGAACAGCGGAAGGGCCTTCGTATCTTACAGCCTCGTCAACTATTGTCGGCGTATGGATCTGATTTCGTTCTTGTCTCGTTTTTCTGAAGCTAGCGGTGCTTGTAACAAGCCCACAGCTGTAACGCCTGTGTACATGGCTTAGATAACTTTCTGCTGACGTGTCACCCTTCCAGTTTCCGCCATGTCAGCAGCCAGCCGTCGCCGGAAGAGCATCAATGCGCTGGCATCGCCCACTCGCGTGTCGACACGTCGGACAGCACGGACGGTCATTGACTTGGCGTGTGACGACGCAGGGGAGAGGGAAAGCAGTCAGGAAAGGGATGTGAAAGAGGGTAACCGCGACAATTGCGAGAAAGAGGGTAACCGTGCGAAAAGGGGTGACCGTGAGAACGAGGGTAACACGGAGAGGTACGCGGGAGGCACTGGGGAAGACGATGGAAGGGAAGGCAAACGCTCGTCTAAGAATGGGCGTGGGGACAGGAGGGGAAGAGGCAGAGCGCGGGGGAGAGCCGGGAGGAGGGTCTCGACAGGGAGAAGAGGAAAGAACACTGATGCTGACCAGGACGACCAGGGCGATAGAGGCGACCTGGACGACGACCAGGGGAACCACGTTGACCAGGTTGACCAGGTTGACCACGTTGACCTGATTGACCAGGAGGGGAACCAGGGTGATCAGAGCGACCGGGTTGACCTGGTTGACCAGGGCGACCGGGGTGATCGGAACGAGGCTGACGACTTGGAAGTTACAGGGGTCCAGGGGAGTAGAAGCGAGCCCGTTGAGGTGGCAGACGATGACGTGGCACGAGGAGATGCTGACGTGGCGCCCTTGGATCGTGTCCAGTTAGCAGACAGAACCTGGGATGACGTGGCAGCAGCGTCAGGGGTCATTGAATGGGCTCCGTCAAGCAAGAAGAAGTACAGATATGCGAGGGGAATAGAGCTCCCCCCCTCTCACTGCAGATTCGTGCTGGGATTAGAAGCTCCTCACCCTCCTCACCCTCCTCACAACAGTGCTGTGGAAACGATTAGAGGCTCCGAGAAAAGAGTTTTAGGGACGTCTGAGCGTTTTGAAAAGAGAGCTCTAGGAACGACTGGGGAATGTGAGAGAAGAGCTTTAGGGACTTCTGAGGGTATAGAGAAGAGTGATCCGCGGAGCAGTGGCACTGAAGCAGGGCTGAGCAGTGCTCGCGGTGAGGAGAGGGGTGAAAGTAGAAGCTCAACGGAAGGGGAAGAGGAGGGAGAGGAGGGGAAGGAGGGGGAGAAGAGGGAGGAGGATTGGGAGGAGGAGGAGGCGGGAGAGAAGGGGGAGAAGGGGGAGGTGGGGAAGAAGGGGAAGGAAGGGGAGAAGGGGGAGGATGGTGATGTGACAGGAGGTCGTGGCAGGCTTTATGGACGTGAGGAGGTGAGAGATGGTGGTCCGGAAGGTGTCTGTAGGCTTAGTGAAGATGCCTGTATGGGGGATGGACGTAAAAACGATGGGGGGAAGGGGAACCAGGTGGAGAAGGGAGGAGGTGGGAAGGGTGGCGGTAAGGAGAGGGGTGGAGAGGACGGGGGTGGAAAGGAGGGTGGCGATGGCAAGCGGGGTGGTGGTGGTGCTGTGGATGGTGCTCTAGGCGATGGGTGTACTGGCAGTGCGGCAGGAGGGAGAGATGGAAACGGGGAAGATGAGGAGGGGGGAGATGGGGAGAGGGAAGATGGGAATGGGGGAGAGAAAAGGGGCGATGGGAAGGCGGGAGATGAAGGGAGGGGGAATGGGAAGGGTGGTAAGGAGAAGCCATGCGCTTCAGTGCATGAGGCAGGAACCACCACCCAGCAGCACTGCGCTCTTATTGAGTCTGCTACTAATGAGAATGCCCTTCTCGACGCATCGACCAGTCAGCAACAGGGCGCTGTTGTGGTGTCATCAGCGGTTGCGACTTCCCAGAAGCGAGCTATTGTGGTGGCATCAGCTATTGAGGCATCTCAAGAGGGCACTCTCCCATCATCAGCTCTTGAGACGTCTCAGGAGGGTGCTATTATGGTGGCATCATCCCCTGAAGGCCAGCATGCTGCCTGTCAGCCGTGTTCCCCCCGCCCGTTTGTCTTCACCAGGGACCAGTGCCAGCAGTGGCTGGACAGGTGAGGGCTGCACACGTGAGGGCTGCACACGTGAGGGCTGCACACGTGAGGGCTGCACACGTGAGGGCACTTGCAGCTAAGGTGCTTAGCCAACAGATGGATCTCTTTCATCCCATCCCATGTCATCCCATCCCATGTCATCCCATCCCATGCCATCCCATCCCATGTCATCCCATCCCATGCCATCCCATCCCATGCCATCCCATCCCATGTCATCCCAACCCATGCCATCCCATCCCATGGCATCCCAACCCATGCCATCCCATCCCATGTCATCCCAACCCATGTCATCCCAACCCATGTCATCCCATCCCATGTCATCCCAACCCATGTCATCCCAACCCATGTCATCCCAACCCATGTCATCCCATCCCATGTCATCCCATCCCATGTCATCCCAACCCATGTCATCCCAACCCATGTCATCCCAACCCATGTCATCCCATCCCATGTCATCCCAACCCATGTCATCCCAACCCATGTCATCCCATCCCATGTCATCCCATCCCATGTCATCCCACCCATGCCATCCCATCCCATGCCATCCCATCCCATGCCATCCCATCCCATGCCATCCCATCCCATGCCATCCCATCCCATGCCATCCCATCCCATGCCATCCCATCCCATGTCATCCCACCCATGCCATCCCATCCCATGCCATCCCATCCCATGCCATCCCATCCCATCCCATCCCATCCCATCCCATCCCATCCCATCCCATCCCATCCCATCCCATCCCATCCCATCCCATCCCATCCCATCCCATCCCACCCCATCCCATCCCATCCCATCCCATCCCATCCCATCCCATCCCATCCCATCCCATCCCATCCCATCCCATCCCATCCCATCCCATCCCATCCCATCCCATCCCATCCCATCCCATCCCATCCCATCCCATTCCATCCCATCCCATCCCATCCCATCCCATCCCATCCCACCCCACCCCACCCCATCCCATCCCATCCCATCCCATCCCATCCCATCCCATCCCATCCCATCCCATCCCATCCCATCCCATCCCATCCCATCCCATCCCATCCCATCCCATCCCATGCCATCCCATGCCATCCCATGCCATCCCATGCCATCCCATGCCATCCCATGCCATGCCATGCCATGCCATGCCATGCCATGCCATGCCATGCCATCCCATCCCAACCCATCCCATCCCATCCCATCCCATCCCATCCCATCCCATCCCATCCCATCCCATCCCATCCCATGCCATCCCATGCCATCCCATGCCATCCCATCCCATCCCATCCCATCCCATCCCATCCCATCCCATCCCATCCCATCCCATCCCATCCCATGCCATCCCATCCCATCCCATCCCATCCCATCCCATCCCATCCCATCCCATCCCATCCCATCCCATCCCATCCCATCCCATCCCATCCCATCCCATCCCATCCCATCCCATCGCATCCCCTGAATCTCACCATGCCTTGCTTGTGCCAACCATGTTCTCCCCACGCGCTTGTGCACCCCTCTGCTCCACTCCGCCTTTGCAGGGTTGAAGGGCGAACGTTCACTTATCCCACCAGGTATGTATGCTGTGGTGTGACAGTGACACAGTGTGGTGGGGTACGGTGCACAGTGGTACAGTGTAGGTATTTTACAACATGTTGTCTCAAAGGTCACCTCACTTCGTATCCAGCCAGGTGTGGTGTGGTGTGACACGACACAGTGTGGTGCAAATGTGTACGACAGTGGTACTATCTAGGTATGATGTGTGTGGTGTGTGATAGTGCGGTGCAGTTCGGTGCAAAGGGTTTCCAGCGTTGCATGCATACATGCGACAGCAGGGCTGGTGGGTTGAGTGAAGTCAATCCTTCTACGTCCCACTCCCCTCGCACCATCAGGCCCGTGCCGTCCGGCTTTTGAGTCGACTCAAAATGTGTCGTGTGCCATTGTAACGAGGTGACTTTTGAGTCGACTCAAAAGTCATCCCGCTCCCCTCGCACCATCAGGCCTGTCCCGTCCGGCACCCCTCTCTCTTCCTCACTCTATTGAATAGCTTGTTTTATCCGTGATTCGTGGATGCGCACTGGCAGCAGCTGAGTGCGGTGGAGGTGCGCGGACTTGCAACGGCTGGGGGCAACGGGGAGCCAAACCCTCTTCTCCCTGCTGTTACTCCCCTCATCGTCCCTTCCCTCCCTCCTTCCCACCCTCCCGTGCAGGCAGCAGCTGGGTGCGGTGGAGGTGAAAGCGGCGGACTTGCAACGGCTGGGGACAAGGGAGTGAAGTGAAGTGAAGTGGGTCTGACCTTTTCGTCCCTCCATCCCTCTCCTCCCTTCCATCCCTCCTCACCCTTGTGTAACCATGTGTCCGTATAGGCAGCAGCTGGGCGCAGTGGAGGTGAAAGCAGCAGACTTGCAGCGGCTGCTGCCAGGGGAGTGTTTGAACGACACAGTCATCGACTTTTATGTCAAGTAGGTGTGTCCTTGATTGATTTATGTCTTGTCAATAGGTCCTTCTGAGTCAACTCAAGAGGGGAGGGGAGTGTTTGAACGACACGGTCATCGACTTTTATGTCAAGTAGGTGTGTCCTTGATTGGATGTCAAGTGGATGTGTTCTTGATCAGATGTAATGTGTATATGCATGTGTTTGTTATGTCAAGTAGGTGTGTCCCTGATTTCATGCCAAGTATGGGTGCCTGCCCGGTGTCGTTGATTTGAGATGTTGCCAGATTCAGGCTTTTGGAAAATATCTTGTTGCGAATACAAACATGCCTGTCGATGATGTTGAGGATTGGTAATTGCACCCATGCCCTGTCCAGGTTCATTGAACAGACGATGCTGCAGGAGCCGCAGCGCTCGCGGTTCCACTTCTTCAGCACCTTCTTCTCCACCTCGCTCTCCCGCGCGCAGGAGCGATTCGTGAGTGCCCCTCCTGCTGTGCTGTGCCCTGCCTCCGCACCGTGCTTCTGCCTCTCCCTTGCCAAAGGCTGAACCAGGATTCCCCATAAGCTGATGCACCACCCTTCTCTCCAACCTCCTCCCTTTCCTCTCTCCTGACCCGACACCAGAAGCTGACTCAGGACCCACACGAGCTGATGCGGCTGCCCATGTGTCCTTCCCGTTTGCCTTCCCCCTGCAATTTCCCCGCCCTTCTCCCTCCCTTTCCTCTCTCCTGCCCCAACACCAGAAGCTGACTCAGGACCCACACGAGCTGATGCGGCTGCCCATGTGTCCTTCCCGTTTGCCTTCCCCCTGCAATTTCCCCGCCCTTCTCCCTCCCTTTCCTCTCTCCTGCCCCAACACCAGAAGCTGACTCAGGACCCACACGAGCTGATGCGGCTGCCCATGTGTCCTTCCCGTTTGCCTTCCCCCTGCAATTTCCCCGCCCTTCTCCCTCCCTTTCCTCTCTCCTGCCCCAACACCAGAAGCTGACTCAGGACCCACACGAGCTGATGCGGCTGCCCATGTGTCCTTCCCGTTTGCCTTCCCCCTGCAATTTCCCCGCCCTTCTCCCTCCCTTTCCTCTCTCCTGCCCCAACACCAGAAGCTGACTCAGGACCCACACGAGCTGATGCGGCTGCCCATGTGTCCTTCCCGTTTGCCTTCCCCCTGCAATTTCCCCGCCCTTCTCCCTCCCTTTCCTCTCTCCTGCCTTAACACCAGAAGCTGACTCAGGACCCACACGAGCTGATGCGGCTGCCCATGTGTCCTTCCCGTTTGCCTTCCCCCTGCAATTTCCCCGCCCTTCTCCCTCCCTTTCCTCTCTCCTGCCCCAACACCAGAAGCTGACTCAGGACCCACACGAGCTGATGCGGCTGACAAGGTGCCCTTCCGCCCGCCCTTCTCCCAACCCCCCCGTCCTCCGTCCTCCCTCCATCCCACGCCTCCCCCCTTCCCACTTTACCCCTCGCCAGAAGCTGACCCAGGACCCACACGAGCTGATGCGGCTGACACGATGGACGAGGGGTACAGACATCTTTTCAAAGGACTTCATTGTCATCCCCTTCCACGAAGAGTACGTATCCCTGCTCCTTGCGCCTCGCTCTCTCTGGTCGTCCTTGCTGCTCTCTGGTTTCTCTCTTCTTTGCTTGCTTGGCACGGCACGCCAAGCCAAGCCAAGCCACCAAGCAACCAAGGCAAGGTGGGCGAGGGGCAAAAACATCTCCTTTAAGGAATTCATCATCACGCATCGCATCATGCATGCGGCTCTGGTCATGCAGCTTTCCCCTACCACAGCTGTCTCGCCTCTGCTGCTAATGCAGGCTTTGACTATTGTCCATGCTCCCTCCCCCCTTTTTGCCCTCCAACCAAAACCTCCGCTATCCACCCACCCCTCTCCTGATCCGTCCCCTTTTTTACAAAATTTGATTATATATCGGTTGTGCAGGGACCGCAGCCACTGGAGTCTGGCCATCATATGCTTTCTCAGCAAGGATGTGAGGAAGACCACCTGTAAGGGGTCAGGAGAAAGCAGCAAGGGGCCAGGTGAAAACAACAAGGGCCCAGGAGAAAACGGCAAAGCGCCTGGAATTTCAGGAGAAAACAGCAGGGAAACACGAGGTGCAGCGAAGTTAAGGGAAGAGGGCAGCAGGGGAAATGGGGGAGAGAGGGGGAATGGGAAGGGGAGGGGCAATGGGGGAAAAGGGGAGAGGGGCAGGGGGGGCATCGGGGGCAACGGGGGCGTGGGGAGGGGGAGGGGGAAGGAGGGCGCTTTTCAGAAAATTCCGAAAGGGAGGAGGGCGAATCTGAAGAGAAGCAGGGCGGATATGAAAGGAAGGGCGTTGAGTGTTCAAGGAAGGGGGTGGCTTGGGCAAAGCAGGGAAGTGCGAGCATTGTTGGAAGGTGGTAGTAGAAGTTCGACAAGTGAGAGAGGTGCTGTCGTGGCAGAGGGGGGTGAGGAGGGTGGTAGAAAGGGCGATGGGAAAGGGAGAGGCAGCAGTGCTGGTAGAGTGAGGAGGCTTGCTGACGTGGCAGAGGTTGCAGTGGCGGTGGAGAGAGGGGAGGAGGATGAGGAGGGGGAGGTGGGGGAGGAGAGGGAGGATGAGGAGGAGGAGGAAGAGAAGGGTGAAGTTGGAAGGGAGGGGGTTGGGGAGGAGGGGTTTGGGAAGGAGAGGCGAGGGGAGGGAGGGAAAAGTGCGAGAGTTGCGAGTGTGAACCGGCTGGCGAGTGGTGATATCCCCAGTCCCAGGGTGTTGAATCAGGGAGGTCATGCTGTCAGGGTGTTGACTCAGCAGAGAGGTGATATGCCCAGTCCCAGAGTGCGTGGTGGCAGGTCTCATGTGAAGCGAAGGCGGTTGGATGCGGTTGATAGGGATTGTGTGATGCATGATGGGTCGGGGGAGAGCGCAGTGGGCACGGGCGGCATGGGCGGCATGGGTGGCATGGGCGGCATGGGCGGCATGGGCGGCGGCATGGTGTGGGGGGTGAGGAAGCAGGTGCAATCGCGCAGCAGGGCGAGGGTCAAGGCAAGAGAAGGTGCGAAAAGTGAGGATGCACCAGAAAGGGAGGACTCTCGTGCATGTGTGAAGGAGAAGGAAGGGAAGGAGGAGAAGGAGAAGGAGGAGAAGGAGAAGGAGGAGGGGAAGGAAGGAGAGAAGGAGGAGGGGGAGAAGGAGGAGGGGGACGATAAGGATGGAGCGGAGAAGGAGGAAGGGGGGAGAAGGTGGAGGGGAAGGAGAAGGATGAGGGGGAGAAGGAGGAGCGAGAGGAGGAGGAGGAGGAAGTAGGTGCTGTTAAGGGGGTGATTGGCGTTGGAGGAGAGATTGGAGGAGAGGAAATGGAGGATGTGGAAGGGAGGCGTGTAGGGGAGGAGGGAGGGAAGGAGGCAGGGAAGGAAGGAGGGAAGGAGGGAGGGAAGGAAGGAGGGAAGGAGGGAGGGAAGGAGGAAGGGTTGCAGGAGCATGGGGGGATGGGAATGAGAAGGGAGGGTGGCGGTATGGTAAGGGAGGGTATGAGGCTAGAATGGGATGATGTGAAGGGGGTGTGGAGGCTTGGTGGTGGTGAGAAGGAGGCAAGAAAGAGTTTGGAGAGGCAGGTTGAAAGAGACAAAGCTGGAGTTGCTTTTGGGGATTCTCAAGAGAAGCAAAGTGAAGGTGGCAAGGCTGGGGAGGAGGGGGGAGTGGAAAGAGGAGAGGGCGGTGGGGAGGAGGGGGGAGTGGAAAGAGGAGAGGGCGGTGGGAGGAGGGGGGAGTGGAAAGAGGAGAGGGCGATGGGGAGGAGGGGGGAGTGGAAAGAGGAGAGGGCGGTGGGGAGGAGGGGGGAGTGGAAAGAGGAGAGGGCGGTGGGGAGGAGGATGGGTTTAAAGATGAAGCGAGAGAGGAGGGGATTGTTGAAGAGGAGGGAAGTGCAGGGGTGAAGGGAGTTGCAGGAAAGGCGGAAGCTGTGAGGGAGGGAGGGGTGAGAGGGGGAGAGGAGGATGGATTGATTGAAAGAGAGGGAAGGAGTGGCGATAGTGAAGGTCAAGGGCTGGGAGGTGTGGATGTAGTGGAGGGGAGAGAGCAGGGGGGAGTGGAGGGGGGAGGAGAGACGAGAGAGGATGGGAGGGAGGAGGAGAGAGAGGAGGGGGGAGGGGAGAGGCGAGAGGAGGGGAGAGAGGAGCGGTTAGAGGAAGGGAGTGATGGGAAAGATGAAGAAGAGGAGGAGAGATCCGAGAGGATGCACCAGAGGAAAGGTGAAGGTGGAGAGGACAAGAATGTTGGGGAGAAGGAGGGGAACGAGGAGATGAAAGAGGTGAGGGAAGAGGAGGGAAATGTGGAGAGGGAAGAGGAGGGGAAAGAGGAGAGGGAAGAGGAGAGGGAAGAGGAGGGGAAAGAGGAGAGGGAAGAGGAGGGGAAAGAGGAGAGGGAAGAGGAGGGGAAAGAGGAGAGGGGAGAGGAGGGGAAAGAGGAGAGTGAAGAGGAGAGGAAAGAGGAAGTTGGAGAAGAAGAGAAGGTGGGGGAGAAAGTGGAGGGAAAAGGGGAGAGGAAAGAGGAGATTAAAGAGGAGAGTGTACAGGAGGGAAAAGAGGAGAAGAAAGTGAAGATGAAAGACGAGAGGGAAGAGGAGAGGAAAGAGCACAGGAGAAGAGGAGAAGGAAGAGGAGAGGAAAGGGGAAGTTGGAGAAGAAGAGAAAGTGGGGGAGAAAATGGAGGGGAAAGAGGAGAGAAAAGAGGCGAGGGAAGAGGAGAGGAAACGGGTGATGAAAGAGGAGAAGAAAGAGGAGGAAGAGGAAGAGATGGAAGAGGAGATGGAAGAGGAGATGGAAGTGGAGAGGAAGGAGGAGAGGTCAGAGGAGAAAGAAATGGAATTGAAAAAGGAGCGGGAGGAGGAAATTAAAGAGGAGAGGAACGAGGAGATGAAAGAGGAATGGAAAGAGGAGAAGAAAGAAGAGAGGGAAGAGGTCAGGGAAGAGGAGGTGAAAGAGGGGAGGAAAAAGGAGAACGAAGAGGAGAGCAAAGAGGAGAAGAGAGAGGAGAGTGGGGCGAAGGCGGGGCATTCTTGGTTGGGAAGTTGATTACTCATGGAGGGACGGCTATAGCAGATGCTGCTGCTGTTGCACCAACCGCTGCTTTAGCAGCAACTCTGTCTCCAGTGGGTCAAATATTGCCTGCTACAATTTCTCCTGCTGCTGTCTTGCCTGCTACAGCTAGCCCAGCTGTAGATCCACCTGCTACTACTGCTGCTGCTACAGTTGCACCTGCCACACCGGCGCCTGGTCTACCCGCCCCTGCTACAGCTGTTGCAACAGCTGCCCCTGCTACAGCTGCCCCCACCACAGCTGCTCCCACTACAGCTGCCACAGTTGCTACAGCTGCAACAGCCGCAGCTGGACGCGGCATGTCTGCTATGCAGCTGCTGATGGGAGCAGCACGGAATGGCCCTCAGGCCGTGAGCAAGGCAGGTGCACACACTGGTGAGGGCACTCGTGAGGGCACTCGTGAGGGTGTTTGTGTTGATGCTGCTGCTGGGAGAAGTTGTGAGGGACCCACTGGTTCTGATGCAGTGGCTTGTGAGGGAGTTGGTGCTGCTGCTGCTGCTGAGGTGATTCGGAAGAAATGTGAGGAGAGGAGAAGCAGCGAGGGTGGAAAGCAGGTGGCCGTTGAGTCCAGCCCAGAGGTGTTTGGAAAGGTGGGGAGCGGTGTGAATGGGAGTGGTCATGCGAAGATTAGGGAAGGGGAGATGCGGGTGGGGGAAGACGCAGAGGGTGAGGAAGAAGGAAGGGGTGGGCAAGAAGGGAGGGGTGGGCAAGAAGGGAGGGGAAGTGAGGGGGGACAGGAGAGGGAAGGCGAACGAGACGGAAGATCTATGGAAGAGAGAGGAGGCGTCGAGGAGCAGGTTGAACTGGGGGAGGCTGTATCTGATATTAGTGAGGGTCTTGGGGGTTCTTATATGGGGTATGGGGAGAGATATGAGGGGAAGCGTGAGGAGGAAGGAGCGGAGGTGGAGAGAGAGGATTGTGGGGTAGTGGGTGATGAAGGGGTGGAGGGGGGGGGGGGAGGGGGAGGGGGTAGATGAAGGGGAGGAGGAGGGAGAGGAAGGAGAGGAAGGGGAGGAGGGAGAGGAGGATGAGGAGGGAGAGGATGGAGAGGAAGGAGATGATAGGGAGGAGGGAGAGGAAGAAGAGGTGGGAGAGGAAGAAGAGGAGGGAGAGGAGGGAGAGGTAAGGGAGGAGGGAGAGGAGGGATCAGAGGAGGAGGGAGGAGAAGAGGAGGGAGAGGGGAATGGAGGAGAAGAGACAGAAGATATCCAGGCGGAGGGGGGAGAGGAAGGGGAGGAGGAAGGCGAGGAGGAAAACGAGGAGAATCCGGAGAAGGAGGCTGAAGTGGATGGGTCTGGAGGTGTGCATGTGAGGGAAGTAGGGAGCTGGATTCCTGAGTTGGATAATTCTGGTGATGATGGTGGTGATGGTGATGATGGTGATAACGGGGATGATGATGATGTGAAGGAGATAGGTTTCAAAACGTTTCGGGGAGGCAGGGGCAGCGCACGCAGCAGGGGGCGGGCAGGAAAGGCAGCGCAAATGAGACGAGGAGGAAGGAGAGGGGTTCAGGTGCGGGGCAAAGGGAAGGGAAAGCAGCAGAGGGGCACAAGGGGAGGGCAGGTGAAGTGGAGTATGGAGGAGGAAGAAGAGGAGGAGGATCAGGAGGGGGGAGGAGGAGGTTCAGGTGGAGAGGGGTTGGAGCTGGTGACAGGGCCGAACGGCACGCGAGAGGCCACCATTCTGTACCTTGACTCGCTCCCTGATACCTCCAAGTCGCCTGCCATCTACAGCGCGATCAAGTTGTGAGTTTGATGTACATTAATATATATATATATGTATATATATGTATATATATGTATGTATAAGTACATACTATCTTCTGTGTTCTTGCTCCTGGTCTGCCTTTCCATCTGCCTTCCATCTGTGCATGCCTTCACCAGATGAGTGAGGGCGAGATCGTTTTTTCTTCTGTTTTATTTAATTCGATCCTTGTGTACACGAAGGAGGTGATGGTTCGTACATCTGTTTTGTCCGCTTCTTCATATACCATCTCTCCCTTCCCCTGCATCTCCTTCATTCCCCGTCCCTCCCCAGCTATCTGCAGGCAGAGTGGATGAAGAGGAGCAAGGAGCCGTTGGATCCCAAGAAACCGCTGCAATCTGGGCCGTTCAGCAAAGTGCGGGGGAAGAAAGTCAAGGTGGGTTTTCTGCACTCAATCGTTGCCTCGGAGAATTCTCTGAAGCACTGGCGTGCGGTGCGGCCTGCTGCATCTGCTGCAGCAGGAGCATGCAAGTGCAACCATGCTGCTTCCCAGCAGCAGAGGCATGCGGCCACTGCTACTGCCCTCTTAGGTGCAAGCTGAACCTGCTGTGCTCCCCACCACCCCTACCACCCCTCTCACACCTTTTCCTGCCTGCTCCTACACCTCTCTCTCTGCGCCCCTTGCTGTTTTGAGACGTCTCAAAACACACTCGTCGCTCACCCAACGTGTTTGAGACGTCTCAAAACACTTCTTCAAACAGGGAGCAGGGCAGGCGGACAGTGTGGTGTTTTGAGACGTCCCAAAACACTTCTTCAAACGCCTGCTACGGCACCTCTCTCTCTGCGCCCCTTGCTGCGTCTCCGCAGGTGCCAGCACACGACAATGACTATGACTGTGGCTGCTTCATCCTCTGCTACATCCAGAAGTTCGCTCGGATGCGTGATCCCCCACGCACACTCTCCCCACTCTCCCCTCGCTCTGCTCTACTCCACTCTCCGTGCCTCTTTGCAGGTGCCAGCACAGGACAACGACTATGACTGTGGCTGTTTCATCCTCTGCTACATCCAGAAGTTCGCTCAGATGGCCGCTGCTCTCCCACGCTCGGCTGATGGCGTTGCAGACAAGGTGGGTAATGTTGTTCCTTGTTGGCTTGTTCCTTTTTTCCCCTGTTTTTTGCTGATGGCGTTGGGTCGTCTCGGATGGTGCTGCCTCACAACCACCCGCCCCTCTCCTCCCTTCTCCCCTTCCCTCCCCACCAGCTGTGCAACGACTGGTTTGAAGCGTGTGAAGCATCCTCTCTGCGCCGTCTTACCAGCTCTTCTCCATTGTGGCAGGCAGGCATGCTGCTGCCCCACCAACCGCCCTCCTTCCCTTCCCCACACCCCTTCCCTGCACCACCAGCTGTGCGGCGACTGGTTCCAACCAAGCGTGTGAAGCATCATCACTCCACACTTGTTTACAAGGTGCTTGCTTGCATTCCGTGCTCATTCTCTCTCTCTCCCTGCCACTCCCTGTCCTCCTCACTACTACCTCCCTGCACCACCAGCTGAGCAACGACTGGGTTGAAGCGTGTGAAGCATCCTCTCTGCGCCGGCGCCTCTTCTCCATTGTGGCTCTGCCCACATGCAACCTCCCCCCATATCCCTTTCCCTCCACCAAACCCCGCCACCTCCCGCCACCAGCTGAGCAACGACTGGTTTGAGGCTTGTGAGGCATCATCGCTGCGCCGACGCCTCTTCTCCATCGTGGCGGGCATGCTGCTGCCCCCAATAAACGTCCCTCCTCTTCCCCCGTGTCACCCCCTTCCCTGCACCACCAGCTGAGCAATGACTGGTTTGAGGCATGTGAAGCATTCTCTCTGCGCCGGCGCCTCTTCTCCATCGTGGCAGGCATGCTGCTGCCCCACCAACCCCCACCGCAACTGCTCTCACCCCCCTCTCAAACCCTCTCAACTCCTCCGGCCCAACCGATCTCCCCTCCCCAATCCGACTCTCTTCCTCAACCTATCTCCCTTCCTCCGCCTGCCCCCCCAGCCCTACTCACCGATCCACCTATACTAGCCTCCCCTCCCTCTGCTACTCCTCCTCCTGCTGCTCTTCCACCTGCTGTTGGCACCGCCACTGTTAGTGCGCTGAAAACCCACCACAGCTGCAGCAGCAGCTGAAGGAACAGCAACAGCAGCAGAAGCAGCAGCAGCAGCAGCAACAGCAGCAGCAGAAAGTACAGCAACAGCAGCAGGGAAAACAGCAGCAGCAGCAGCAACAGCAGCAGCAGAAAGTACAGCAACAGCAGCAGGGAAAACAGCAGCAGCAGCAGGCACGGGCATCAAGGCGAAGAGGGGCAGAGGCAGGCCACGCAAGCAAGTGGAGGAGGACACAGGCAGCCCTGCTGACGTCGATGCTGCAGTTGCAGCACTTGCCGCTGGTGCTGCTGATGCGGGTGCGACTGGTGTGGGCGCGACTGGTGTGGGTGCGACTGGTGTGGGCGCTACTGGTGTGGCCGCTACTGAATCCCCTCTTGGTGCTGCTGGTGTACCTACTGTTGTTGGTGATACAACCGAGGCTGACGCTGAGGCTGAGGCTGAGGCTGGGGCTGACGCTGAGGCTGAGACTGGGGTCCAGACTAGGACCAAGGCAGGAGCTGAGGCTGAGGTTCGGGTCGAGATGGGGGCTGGGGCGGGGGGCGCTGGTGCTGGGGGCGCTGGTGCTGGGGGCGCTGGTGCTGGGGGCGCTGGTGCTGGGGGCGCTGGCAGTGCAGCGGGGCTGGATGCTGCGTGCAGAGGGGATGTTGCTGCTCGCTTCGCAGGCAGTCTGGAGCGAGATGATTCTCGAGCCGATACGCAAGACGACACCCAAGGCGACACTCAAGGTGACACCCGATGCGGCCGCAGAGGGGGCGGTGTGTGAAGCGCTTGTTGTGTTTGGCAAGGAGCCCTGGTCCGCGTGGCCCTGGCGTGCTTCTGAGCTATCGACTTGCCATGACGCTCACCCTTTGTTGCACTGGCCTGCAACACCAGTGGCTTCTGATGGGCCTGCTGGTGGTGCTGCCGCTGGTGGTGGTGATGGTGTTTCTGATGGTTGTGTTATGGGGGCATCGGATGTGCAACAAAGGGCGTCGGAGGATGGTGTTGGGTTAGTGCCTGTTCTGGTTGCTATTGTTTGGCAGGACGAGACGAGTCAGTGGCCACCACATGAGATGAGCACTGGGGGAAAGGGTTTTGACAGGTGTAGAGAGAGGTGCTGATGGGTTGGCGGGCGAAGCGGTGGATGTGAAGGAGAGAAATGGAGTGGTGGGGGTTGATAGAGTGGGCGTGGAGGGGGAAGAAGTGGTGGGAAAGGAGGGAGAGGGAGAAGGGCCAGAAGGGGAAAGACAGCGAGGGGGGAAGAAGCGGAAGAGAGTGAAACGCAGTGCCGGTTGGGGTGGGAGAAAAAGAGTTCGGAGGGGTGTGAAGGGGCAAGATGGGGAGGGGAAGACGAAGCAGGCTGAGGGGGGGGAGAGGAGGAGGGAGGATGATGAGGAGGAGGGGAAAGAGGAGGATGGGGGGGAGAGGAGTAGAGATAGGGATAGGGAGGAAAGGAGGAGTGACGAGAGGGTTCGGGACGAGATGGACAGGGTGGAGAGGGGTAGGGATGGGAGGGGTAAATGGGTGCTGATAAGGCTTGCAGCATCAGAAGAGGTGATCCGAGTGGAAAAAGGAGGGGTAGATGAGGAGGGAGAGGTGGAGGTTGGTGGGATGGGGGATGAGCACCAGGAGGGGCTGATAGGGGCTGGGGAAGAGGGAGAGGAGGAGCGTGGAGTGGACGTAGAGAGAGGTGAGGAGGGAGGTGTGGAGGGAGGTGTGGAGGGAGGTGTGGAGGGAGGTGTGGAGGGAGGAGTAGGGGTGGTGGCGAGAGGCATTACAGCAGAAGAAATGGAGGCAGCGGCAGGAGCAGCAGTGGCAGCAGCGGCAGCGGCAGCTGCGGTAGCTTCTATGGGAGCGTTAGTGAGGCAGGCACGCTGCCGCTGCTGCCGCCGCTGCTGCCGCTGCTGCTGCTGCGGCTGCTGCTCCTTCTGCTGCTGCTGCCACTGGTGTGATGGAGGAGAAGCAGCAGGAACAGAAAGCAGCAGCAAAAACCAGAGGGGCAGGGACACTGCCACAGACTGGCATGGATATCGCTGTTGAGGAATCCAAGACTGAGACGTTTTCGAACCTTGAATCAGGCTCGGTCCCGGAGCAGCTGCTCAGCTTCGGCTCTGGCGAACCTGAGTTGGATCGGTTGGTCAGGTTTGGGTTCTCAAGAGCACCACAGGGGCAGCGGAGACGGCTGGCCGGGTTTGCTGAGCTGTTATGGTGGAATGGAGGGAGCAGTGGTGCTGAGGCGATGGAGGAAGGTAGAGTGGTTCTGTGCGGTGCGGAGGAGGGTGCGTGGCAGCAGTGGGTTGAAAGTTGGAAGGAGGGGAGAGGGGATGGGAGCAGCAGAGCGGGGGGGAGTGGACAAATGGGACGAGGGTAGGAGGAGAGGTGGGAAGAATAGAGGCAGGAGGATTAGAGGAAGGATGGATAGAGGCAGGAGAAATAGAGGCAGGAGGAATAGAGGCAGGAGAAATAGAGGCAGGAGGAATAGAGGCAGGAGGAATAGAGGCAGGAGAAATAGAGGCAGAAGGAATAGAGGCAGGAGGAGTAGAGACCAGAGTTGTTTGGGGAGGGTCTGAAAAGTTTGAGAGTATGACAATGGAAGGAGGAGAGGAGATAGCAACAAAGAAGCGGGGGGCGAAGGATGAACAGGAGGAGGATGATGGTGCGAAGAAAGAAGCGGAAGGAAGTAGTGCGGACAAGAGTAAAATGGAAGAGAGTGGCTTTGTGGGGGTGTGCGGAGAATCCGCTGGTTGGGAAAGGGAGGTTGAAATCAAAGCTGTGAAGGAGGAGGGCTGCAAAGGCAGGCTTGAGCATGTGCGTGGGGATGGGGATGAGAATGTGGATGGGAATGGGAATGTGGAAGAGCATATGGCTGGCTACGAGATTGGGTATGGTACCGGGCATGAGATTGGATGTGAGATAGGGTGTGGGATAGGGCATGAGTTTAGGAATATGGAGCAGGGGGGTGGGGCGGAAGAGGTGGAGAGGGAGGGGGAGGGGGAGGAGATGGCGAGGAGCAGGGAAGAGGTAGAGAGGAGCGGAGGGAGTGTAATGGATTGCAGACCTTTGGATGAGTGTGAGATGGAGGGGAGGGAGGGAGAAGAGGTGGAGAGAGAAGAGGTTGAGAAGCAAGAAGGGGAGTTGGAGAGAGAAGAGATGGAGACGCAAGAAGGGGAGGGGGAGGGGGAAGAGGTGGAGAGGCAAGAAGGGGAGGGGGAGGGAGAAGAGGTGGAGAAGCAAGAAGGGGAGGGGGAGGGAGAAGAGGTGGAGAAGCAAGAAGGGGAGGGGGAGGGAGAAGAGGTGGTGAAGCAAGACGGGGAGGGGGAGGGAGAAGAGGTGGTGACGCAAGAAGGGGAGGGGGGGGAGGGAGAAGAGGTGGTGAAGCAAGAAGGGGAGGGGGAGGGAGAAGAGGTGGTGAAGCAAGAAGGGGAGGGGGAGGGAGAAGAGGTGGTGAAGCAAGAAGGGGAGGGGGAGGGAGAAGAGGTGGTGAAGCAAGAAGGGGAGGGGGAGGGAGAAGAGGTGGTGACGCAAGAAGGGGAGGGGGAGGGAGAAGAGGTGGTGAAGCAAGAAGGGGAGGGGGAGGGAGAAGAGGTGGTGACGTCAGAGGGTGGCAGGACGCAAGAAGAGAAGCAAGACGAGGAGGCACGGGAAGAGAAGGATGAGAGAGGAGAAGTGATGGAAAATCAAGGGAGAGCTGCAGCTGGTAACAGGGAATGGACGAGTTGGGTGGACGAGATCAGTGAAGAGGGTGAGGAGGGAAAGGAGGTGATTGAAGGGGATGAGGAGGGCAAGGGGGTTAGTGAAAGGGGTGAGGAGGGCAAGGAGATGAACACAGAAGGTGAGGAGGAAATGGAGGTGAATGAAGGGGGTGAGGAGGAAAAGGAGTTGAATGAAGGGGGTGAGGAGGAAAAGGAGTTGAATGAAGGGGGTGAGGAGGAAAAGGAGTTGAATGAAAGGGGTGAGGAGGAAAAGGAGTTGAATGAAGGGGGGTGAGGAGGAAAAGGAGGCGAGTATAGAGGGTGAGGAGGTGAATGAAGGGGGTGGGGAGGGCACTATTGAGAATAAAGGGGGTGAGAAGGCGGAAGAACTGATCATGGTAGATATAACGGGTGAGGAGGAGAATGGAGGAGAGGAACAGGGAGGTAAAGACAATGCTGGTAGCGGGGAAGGGAGAGAGGACGACTGGGGAGGGAGAGTGGAGGAGGAAAAAGAAGGTGAGGGGGGAGAAGGGGAGGACGTGCATGTAGCGAGTTTTGAGTCAACTCACAACTCGTCCCGTGAAGTGGAGAAGGAGGAAAATGGTGGGGGGAGAAGAATTGGAGGAAGAAGAAGGTGAGGGGGGAGAAGGAGAGGACGTGGATGTAGTGGGTGAAGCAGAGGGGGAAGCAGTGGGGAAAGGGAGAGAGGTTGAGGGGAGAACAGAATTGGGGGAAGAAGAAGGTGAGGGGGGGAGAAGGGGAGGACGTGCATGTAGTGGGTGAAGCAGAGGGTGAAGCAGTGGGGGGAGCAGTGGAGGAAGCAGTGGAGGAGGAATATGGTGATGGGGGAGAAGGAGAGGGCGTGCATGTAGTGGGTGAAGCAGAGGGCGAATCAAAGGGGGAATTTGAGGGGGAAGCATTAGAGGAAGCAGTGGAGGAAGCAGTGAAGGAAGAAGGTGGTCAGGGGGGAGAAGGAGAGGGCGTGCATGTGGTGAGCGAACCAGAGGGGGAAGCAGTGGAGGAAGGGAGAGAGGTTGAGGGGGGAGCAGAATTGGAGGAAGAAGAAGGTGAGGGGGAAGAAGGGGAGGACGTGCATCTGGTGGGTGAAGCAGAGGGGGAAGCAGTGGGGGAAGCAGTGGAGGAAGCAGTGGAGGAAGAAGAAGGTGAGGGGGGAGAAGGAGAGGGCATGCACGTTGTGAGCGAACCAGAGGGCGAACCGAAGGGGGGAGCAGTGGAGGAAGCAGTGGAGGAATCAAAGGGGGAAGCAGTGGAGGAAGCAGTGGGGGAAGCAGGGGAGGAAGCAGTGGGAAGGAAGAGAAGGCGGCTCGATCAGAGTGCTGGTATTAATTTTGATAGTGCCGGTTCACCAGTCAAACCTGGCGCTGCTGTTTATGGTTCGGAAACTAGTCCTGATGACCATGCGCGTCATGACGGTAGGCTTGGTAGGAATAGGCATGGTGCGAATAGGCTCGGTGAGGATAGGCTCGGTGAGGATAGAGCTGGCAGCAGCAGCCACGGTGTTACCAGCAGCAGGCCTGTGCGAAAGGCTAGCCTCGGCAGGTTCGGGTTTGGCCGAACCAGACTGGAAGAGGGGCTCAGGTTCGGCGAGGAAATGTCGCCGGTGCTGGTGCTTCACAGGCTCGGTAGCCATCCCAAGGCCCCCCGAAGCAAGCGTCCTCGGAAGTTCAGGTTCGGAAACGACCCGCAACAAACATGCAAGGATCCAGGTTCGGTTCGAAGGCCTGGCAGAGGTTCGGGGGGTCGCAAGAGGAAGCGAAAGAATAGTGCTGGAGAAACCACCACAGGCTGTCGTGGGAAAACTGCTGCTGACAGTAAAGGGGAGGCTTGTAACGAGACTGAATTAGGAAGAGGGTTGGATGAAGGAGTTCTGGCTCATGCAGCAGGGAGAATGGAAAGGGGAGAGGCAGCAGGGAGAAAGGAGCAGGGGGGGGCAGCAGGGATAGGGGAAGAGGGAGAACCCAGAGATGGTGAGAGAGCGAGTGTTGAAGAGAAGGAAGCAGATGTTGTTCGAACCGCGTGTGTCAATAACCCTTTGACTTGCAGTCTTTCTCCTGCCTTGGCCTTACAAGACCGCTCTCCCCTTCCTCTGCCCCTGTTGGTCCCTCCTTCCCGCCCTCTGCCTCTGTCTGCCTCTTCTCCCCGTCCTCGCCTCCTGGTGCTTCCGTCACTCGTTCCTCTGCCGCCTCTTCACCGTCTTCCCCGCCCCACTGCTTCTGCTGCTGCTGCTCCTGCTCCCCCTGCTGCTGCTGCTGCTGCTGCTGCTGCTGCTCCTGCTCCTGCTCCTCCTGCTGCTCCTGCTCCTACTTCTGCTGCTCCAACTGATGTTGCTACTCCTGCCGCTCCCTTACCACTGTCCCCTTCACCCCTCCACCCTCCTCCATCACCCCACCTCCCTCCATCGCCCTCCCC
This sequence comes from Closterium sp. Yama58-4, assembly GCA_947470075.1. Classification (NCBI taxonomy): domain Eukaryota; kingdom Viridiplantae; phylum Streptophyta; class Zygnematophyceae; order Desmidiales; family Closteriaceae; genus Closterium; species Closterium sp. Yama58-4. The sequence goes on along the minus strand of CANIUD010000376.1, from coordinate 235,241 downwards.
TACTGACCCACTCTCTCCTCCTCCTGCTCCTCCTCCTGTGCCCACTCCAGTAGCCGCTGCTCTTACGGAAAGTCACATTGTGACTGAAGAAGGGGTGACAGAAGTGAAGGCCGAGACCCCTTCTGTGACTGCAAACTCTGAACCCGTCGCCGTGACTGTAAAGGATGAGAAGGACGAGCCTGCTGCTGTGACTGTAAAGGATGAGCTTTCCGAGCCTGCTACTGTGGCTGCGGTCCTTGAACCCTCCGCTGTGACTGTAAAGAATGAGAATTCCGAGCCTGCCGCTGTGACTGCAGGCTGTGACCCCACTGATGTGACTGTAGAGGGTGAAAAGGATGAGCCGCCTGCTGTGACTGTACAGAGTGTGACTGTGACTATACAGAGTGTGATGGATGAGGCCGATGAGAAGGATGGAAGGGATGAGAAGGACCAGCTGCCTGTGATGACTGCAGGCGTTGAACCGGCCACTGTGACTGTAAGGGATGAGCTGCCTGCTGTGACTGAAAAGGATGAGCCAGCTGCCGTGACTGTAGAGAGTGTGATGGATGAGGCCAATGAGAGGGATGAGCCGCTTGCTGTGACTGCAGCCCTTGAACCGTCCACTGTGACTGTAAGGGATGTGAAGGACGAGCCTGCTGCTGTGACTGTAAGGGATGGAAAGGACAAGCCTGCTGCAGTGACTGTAAGGGATGAGACGGATGAGCCTCCTGCAGTGACTGCAAGCTCTGAACCTGCCTCTGTGACTGTACGGGAAGCGACGGAGGGTCTGCCTGCTGTGACTGAAACGGATGTGCCACCTGATGTGACTGTAGAGGATGTGAAGGCTGAGACCATTGAGAAAGGCGAGCCTCCCGCTGTGTTTGCGAACTGTGACCGCACTGCTGTGACTGTAGAGGGTGAAAAGGATGAGGCAGCTGCTGTGACTGTAGAGGGTGAAAAGGATGAGGCCTATGAGAAGGATGAGAAGGATGCGAAGGATGAGAAGGATGCGAAGGATGAGCCACCTGCTGTGACAGATGAGCGTCCTGCTGTGACTGTAAAGGGTGAACCTCCTGCACTGTCTCTAAAGTTTGCACCCTCCCCTGTGGTTGTAAAGGACGAAGCTGCTGCTGACGCCGATAACACAGCTCCACTACCTGCCGCGCGTTGCCGGCCACTTGCCGGGCGGCGCACTGTGGCCCATGGGGTCATTGTCAGACCGGGCGGCTCAGCAACCCAGAAGGAGCATCGCAGCACTCTTTTGAGTCGACTCAAAAGTCAACGCACCGTGGCACATGGGGTCATAATCAGACCGGGCGGTTCAGCAACCCAGAAGGAGCATCGGAACATGCTAACCACCGTGGCCCATGGGCTCATAATCAAATCGGGTGGCTCTGCAACCCAGAAGGAGCATCGCAGCACTCTAACCACCGTGCAACCGGGCAGCACACTGTGGCCCATGGCCCCCTTTGGAGTTTCCTCACCTGCCGAACCTCCCAGGCTGCTTGGGCTTCCCATGGGGGCACTGGAGGTTCGGAAGGACGAGGGTCGGAAAGGCGAGGGTCGGAAGGATGAGGTTCGGAAGGATGAGGATCGGAAGGATGACTCACCTGGGCCTTATGATGCCCTGCGGCAACAGCAGACTGTACCCCCTGTGCTGCTGGCTGCTACCAGGGCTGCACAAGTCCCTGATGTTTCACCTGAGTCTCTGTTGCAACCTGGTGATTCACCTGAGGATCAGATGCGACCTGAAGAGCAACTAGGTCGTCAGGAGGTTTCAGCAGAAGCAGCAGCTGAGGGAAGGGCTGATGGTGTGGCAGAAGGGGGTCCTGCCACATCAGCAGCACCTGATTCGATCACACCTGCCACGTCAGCGGAGCCCGACAAACCGTCCACGTCAGCAGAGCTTGGCATGCTATCCACGTCAGCAGCCCCAGTCACAGCTGACATGCCAGCAGAGCTGGTTGCTGCGTGCCTGGGAGCCAATCGCGTGCTTCGATCGCGGAAGCAGCAGCAGCAGCAGCAGCAGGAGGAGGAGGAGGAGAAGCAGCAGCAAAGGCGCCTGGAGTAGTGAAGTCAGAAGGAGGACGGAAGGCAGGAAGAGACGTATTGAAGACGCCCCCACGACACAGTGTGAAAGCATCACCACAAGGAGTGACACGGTCACATGCAGTGAAGGGGAACCAAGGCAATTCTAGGTCACCAGCCCAAGCTAGATCACAAGGGCGTAAGGGAATGCAAGGTTTGAGGAAGGGGGGAGGGGGAACAGGAGAGAAGAGTAGGTCGGGGAAGAGAAAGGCTGGGAAGGCTAGGGGGAGAGGGAGGAGTGGGAGAGGAGGAGGAGGAGGAGGAGGAGGATGAGGAGGAGGATGAGGAGGAGGATGAGGAGGAGGAAGATAGTGAGCAAGAGAGTGCGGAGGAAGGTGGAAGGGACGAAGCAGAGGAGGAGCTCAAGGGAAGAAGGGCCAAAGGGTTGGCAAAGGTGGTGGGTAGAGGGAAGGAGAAGGAAGTGGAGGGAAAGGAGAAACGGGTAAGGAGAGGGGGTGGTGGTAGCAAGGAGACACGTGATTGGGAAGAGGAGACGGATAATGAGAGCAGCGAAAGGAGACGAGGTAACAAAGAGGTTGCGGCAGAGAAGGGATTGAGAGACGAGGGATTGGTGGGGCCGGAGTATTTGTGGAAAGAGGGAGGAGGGAAACAGTACAGAAGGAGAAAGCACGGGCGGAGGTGAGTGCAGGGGGACTTGAAAAGGCGGTTCAGCTTCAAGGAGTGTAGCGAGTGAGCAAACACAAGCTTTAAGAAAGGGCGACAGAGGATGGAGGGAGGGGCTGCAGAGACGGAGCAAGTGAGGGGCTTTCCTTGCAGAAACGAGCCATGCAACCTTTATATGCAATGCAACGTAAGGGTGCACAAATGGAGATGTAGGGGAGCGGTGCATCCACCAGCTGATTCGCTGTGGTGCGCTGGATTGGACTGGAAGGTGGTATTTCTGCAGTCAGCCATCATTTCTGAGACTTTATGCAGTGCAGCTGCTCCTGTACTGTCATACTGCATGGCTTTGGTGCTGTTATGGCGTATTCCTACGGCCTCCTATCAAGCCACCTCCTATCAAGATTGTACCTTCTGCGTGGTAAAAGTAGCGAGAGGTTTAAGGTTTAGGGGATTCTTCAGTGTGAGCTTGATAGGTCAGATTGATAAGAGGATAGGAATACGCCCTTAGGTGCTGCATCAGAATTGCTTCTACAGTGTATTGAGAACATATTGTTGCCCTCCTGACCTGATATAAAGCAGCCAGTACCACAGCATCTTGAAAAGAAGATAGCGGCACAAACAACTCATCCAGCATCTGTGTGACTGGATGTTTGTGCTAAAGAACCGGATAGTACCTTCGGCCCCAGGGGTATCGGATCGGAGATAAGGCATGGAGCATTGGTGCCTCAAAGTGCAGCATCATTTGACCCTAGACGGCTCTACCACAGGAGAGGAGATTCTGTGGTTGGAGCCAATGTTTCTGCTTCCGAGGTACCATGTGTCATGAATCAAACCCACTGCTTTATGAAATGCGATACATATACATATCAGTTGTTGTGTCTTCAGAGGCTATGGGCCTGCAATGCAAGCTCAATGTGCGTCAGCCAGCCCAACATGGTTCAATCGGCTCCATGTGGGCCTCACAACCTGCATTGAACAAAAGGCAGGGTGAGGCGCGGTGAACAAGGATTATGCACGGTGATACAGGGTGACACAGGTTGTATGCAGGGTGCTACACGGTAGTGCAGGGTGCTGCAGTGCGATAAACGGAGGGCGATCATCAGGATACGCTGTGCCTATATGAAGCTGTAGATGTCAGGAAAAAATCTCTCTGGCAGTTGTTACCAATCTCGTGTTACCTACTCGTTACTAACCGGTGTCATACGCGTTACTGGCTGGCGGTGACGGTGAGCTCATTACTAACCGGTGTCATACGCGTTACTGGCTGGCGATGACGGTGAGCTCGCCCTTGTCCAGCGCGTTGTACAGCTCCTCCGTCTTGCGCTTCTCGTTGATGTGATTCATCTTCCACAGGGACGCGCCTGCCACGCAGCAATGTAATCGCACGGGTATTACATAAATATGGCACTTAGGTGCCTCAAAAAAAGCTTCGGGTTGATGTGACCCATCTTTTACAGGGACGCGCCTGCCACGCACTGAGTGTCATATTAGGAGCATATAATAAGGAGCGTTACTTAAATATGTTCCGCAGGAGCCTCATGCGTAGCTTTGCATCTATGTGGCTCATCTTTGACGACGGTCCGCCTGCTACACAGCAATGCCATGTCATGAGCATTACGAAAGTATGCTCTTAAGGCGTGTCGTGTATGGCTGCGCGATCATAAGACCATATCTTTCACAGCGACCCCCCAGACGCAGCGAATGACATCTTACACCACTACCGAAGCACTTCACGAAAACTGCTGGCGAATGTCGCAAGAGTCGCGATATTTACCTTACGAGCATTACACGATGAAAGATTGAGAAATTCTACGGATTGGGAACGAGACCGCTGAGATCCGTAAGGAGTGTCAGGATGTATGGTTGGAAGCTGTCGTGAAAAGAAAGAGCTTGCTTGGTACAGGGACGGCGCCGAGGAGACAGAAAGGATGAATACGCGACGCTACTGAAAAGGGTAATAAGCGGCGCTGATGGACGGACCTCCGACGCCGAGGGTGAGGCCAGCAGCGATTTCGAAAATGACGCTCGGGCCGCCCTTCTTGGCGACAGCCACACCATGAGCCGCGATCTTGTGAGCAGCACCCATGTCGGCGAGGAACGCGGCGAAATATGGAGCGGAGAAAGGCGGATCGGACGTGAAAGGTGGCGGGATTCGCGGCGATCGTGGCGGAAAGAAACGGCGATGGAGCTGGGTGTGGTGTAGGTGGGAGCTGAACTTTGCGTTGTGACAATGGCGGGGGGCTGGGTGTGCTAAAAAGAGCAGGGTCGGACTTCCCAAGCCGAAGAGTTCCCCTCGCATGGGGTTCCCTAGGCGAGAGAGGTTTCCCTGGCGTGGAGTTCTCGGGGCGAGAGTTCCCCAGGCGAAGAGTTCCCCTAGCCTGGAGTTTTCTAGGCGAGGTTTTCCCAGACGATGAGCTTCCCTCCCTCCCCCCGTGGCTCCACCTTCCGCAGCAGCACGCATGGGGTAGAAAGTATTCCACCAAAAATCTGTTTTGGTCTTACGCGATACAAAACGGTTTATGTACAGTTAGTTCCGGTTCAGCAAGTTAAGAACTTCACCCAATAGCAAACTGGGAGGGTTGTGCGTGCGGGCGGGGGCTGGCGGAAGTACAGCATAAGGCACCACCAGTGGTTGGATCCAGGTTGTGCGGGGAGGGGAGGGGGGCTCAATGTATTCGCGTTATCGTTTATGTAGGTACACGTGTAGTATAAATGGCAAAACACAACAACAGGTGGAAAAATTGCCCTATCAATATACATTCACCACTCCCATCAAAGCTCTACTATATGGAGCTGGTAGTCTAGTGTCATTTTGACCAGTGTTACGAGTGCAATTGAGTGAGCGAACGAAGATTGCACTATCGAAGCAAGAGTACAATGAGCGAAGGCATGAGCGAAGATTATATAGCGAAACTACAGTGGTAACGGTAATGTGTGAAAATGGGGTGCGCGACGGGCCTAGCGCCGAGGTTGGGAATTGTCGAGGCGGAGGTCCGGAGCGCGGGTTACCAACCGAGCCGTGAGGTTGGGTCGCGTCGTGAACAGTGGCGGGAACAGTACCGAGGCGAGTGTCGCGAGTGGTAACGGATTACTGTTGGGTGCTGTTGGCGGGAACAGTGCTGTACGCGCTGAGCAGGGACGCGAAGTAAGGAAAAGGAATTTTCCTTACACTACCCCCCCCCCCTAAGGAGGCCCTCCTTTACGAGAGCGCGTGTACATCCCGGAAATTGCGGCTTCGCAGGTACTCGGTGAGGACAGGGTGATTCTCAATTCTGTCCAGGGGAACCCAGTTGTCCTCCGTGGGCGTGCGATCTTTCCAGCGGATCAGAAATTCTATTCTGCGGGCTCCCCGTGGGTCACGTACTCGATGGCTTAGGATTTTTTCAGGCGTGATGATCGGCTCTGTTGGTGGTCGTGTCATGCTGGCGGGGCGGTTGCGAGGCAGTTGGCTGGTGGATGGCACGTATGGGCGGAGCAGGCTGACGTGGAACGAAGGGCTGACGTACCAGTCAGCAGGGAGGAGGAGGTGGGCGGTGACAGGTGTGATCATGTGGCTGATGCGAAATGGCCCACAATATCGGGGGCGGAGTTTTGGGGTGATGGGTAGGCGGAGGTTGTGGGTGTCGAGTAATACCAAGTCGTCGGGCTGGTAAGTGACGGGGCGGCGGTGTCGGTCGGCGTTACGCTTAGCGATGACGTTTGATTTTTTTATGGCTTCTGCTGCTCGGGTCCGGGCTTCCTGTAGTATTTCGGTGAACTGTTGTGCTCGTGGGACGGGGTTGTCGGGATTCGGGGTCATGGGTACTGTGGGGTCTTGTCCGTAGTTCAGGTAAAAGGGTGACTGCTGGGTGGTGGCGGATGGCGAATTATTGTAGGCAAATTCGATGAGTGGCAGCTGCTGTTCTCAGGTGGTGGGGTCGTCGCACGTGGCTCGGATGAGTTGTTCCATGGTTTGATTTGTCCGTTCCGTTTGTCCGTCAGTTTCGGGGTGGTATGATGAGCTGAACTGTAGTCGCGTGCCAAACTGCTGCCACAGGTTTCGCCAGAAGTTGCTGGTGAATTTCGTGTCGCGGTCGCTGATGATTGCTGCTGGTATCCCGTGCAGTCGTACGACGGTGGCGATGAAGAGGCGGGCTGTTTCTTCGGCTGTGATCGATTTCTTGCAGGCTGCGAAGTGCGCCATTTTCGTCAGTCGATCGACGACGACCATGATCGCGTCGTTCCCACTCGCTCCGGCCGGTAACCCCGTGACGAAGTCCATCGTCACCTGCTGCCACGCACGCTCTGGGGGTGGTATCGGCTGCAACTGTCCTGCCGGCCGCTTCCGTGATGACTTCATGAGCTGGCAAGTGGGACACGATGCCACGTGTCGCTGTACGTCGGTCAACATTTCGGGCCAGTAATAATACCGCTGCAGCTGCTGCCGTGTTTTTTCTACCCCAAAATGTCCCGAGGTAACTCCGTCGTGTGCCTCCTGTAACAGTAATTCCCGTAGCAGAGTGTACCCTGGTACCCAAATGCGGTCGGTTCTAGTTTTTACGTAATAGACTCCTCGTGCTGTTGCGAACTGCTGCGAATTTCCTCCTGTGAAGAAAGGGTCCATTTGATAACCGTGGGTAAATAGTCCTGTTAACAGTGGGCTGGTCAGGGCGAGTAAGATAGCGTGGATGTGGGCGGTGGGGCGGGTCAGTGCGTCAGCTATGTTGGATGCTCCCTTTTTGTAGGTGACCGTGTAGTGAAAATTGGACTCGAGGAAATCGAGCCATCGGATCTGTCGTGGGTTGAGGTGGGGCTGTGCGCGGAGGTACTGTAGTGATTTGTGATCTGTCCGTACTGTCACGTCTGCGCCGGTCAGATAACAGCGCCACACTTTGAACGCGTGCACGATCGCGAGCATTTCGCGGTCGTGTATCGGGTAGTTTTTCTCGGGCGGATGCAGTTTTCGTGACTCGTATGCGATGGGCTGTAGGCCGTTGCCGAAATCCTGTAGCAGTACTGCTCCAATGGCGATGTCGCTCGCGTCTGTAACTACTTCGAATGGGCGGTGTGGGTCGGCAATGCGCAGGACGGGCGGTGAACAGAGAACAGTTTTCAGGGCAGAGAAGGCAGCTTGCTCTTTCTCCCCCCACGTAAAAACGACCCCCTTCCGCAGCAAATCCGTCAGTGGGGCTGTTAAGCGGGCCATGTCGGGGACGAACCGACGGACGTAATTAACAAACCCCAAAAAACTCTGCAGCTCGGTGATGTTGGTCGGGGGGTGCCATGCCTTGACCGTATCCAGCTTCCGTGGGTCAATCTCAACCCCAGCCTCCGAAATGACGTGCCCCAGAAACTCTAACCTATCCCGAAAGAATTCGCACTTAGACCCCTTGGTCAGTAACCTATGCTCCTCTAAAATCTTAAACACTGCTTCGAGGTCCGCTAAATGCTGCTGCTTATCGCGACTGTAGACGAGGATGTCGTCGAGGTAGACTATCACGCACTTATCTAAAAGCGGCCTAAACGCCTCGTTCATGGTCATTTGAAATGTCGCAGGTGCGTTGGTCAGCCCGAAGGGCATTACGGTGTACTCGAACGACCCGTATCTAGTCCTAAAAGCTGTCTTGGCACAGTCCGATGGTTCGACCCGAATCTGGTGGTACCCTCCCCGTAGGTCTGTTTTCGAAAAAACCCGTGCTGTTCGCAGTTGGTCGATCAGTTCGTCGGCGCGGGGGATGGGATATCGCGAATTTACTGTAACCCTGTTGAGCGCTCGGTAATCGATGCACATGCGAAACCCTCCGTCTTTTTTCGGTGTGAACAGTATCGGTGCGGCGAACGGTGACGAACTCGGTCGGATAAACTGCTTCTCTAACAGGTAATCTAACTGCTTCCTCAGTTCGTCGAGTTCCGGTTGCGTCAGTCTGAACTGGCGCTGTACGGTTGGCTGTGCCCCCGGCTCTAGTTCTATCCTATGATCGTGCGCCCGCTGAGGTGGCAGTCCCGCTGGTAAGTCGTCGGGAAATATCCCCGGGTACCGTTTCAACAGCTCCTGTAGTTCGGGCGGTACCGCTGCCAACAGCTTCTGAAAATCGCTCGGTTGCTCGGCTTCTCCCACTACTGCGATGTCCACTGCGTACACGTCAGCTCCAGCGGCGACTGCCCGTTTCATGGTGATGGCGTTGACGTGGACCGTTGAAGACTCAGGCGACTGCCAGCGTGGTAGTTCGACCCAGTTACCACTACTTCGCACAGTGCAGCTGCCTGTCGTCCAGTCGATTCGCGGGTTATACCGTCGCAGCCAATCACGTCCCAGTAAAATATCGTGCCCATCCAGTGTCGTCGCGAGCATTTCCTGTGTAAACCCGAAGTTCCCCCCGCAGCGAACTTTTACCCTCTCCACCTTTTCCCGTATGGCCAGCGGCGTGCCGTCGACTAAGCGTGCGTCTATCTCAGGTAAGCACCGGCTGCAGTTTCCGTGCGGTTGCAGTATTAACTAAGCTATGGCTTGCTCCTCCGTCGATAAAAATCTTCACTGCTGCTCCCTGTATTTTCCCGTAGATCAGTATTGGGCATTCCGTCGTTGTACCCTCCTTATTCATCCGAGCCCGATCGATGGCGTGAATCGGTACTGTGACTCGGTGAGGGTCGGTGCGGTTGGGCGAGCAGGCAGTCTCGTCAGTAGTTGGCCCAATTTCTACTGACTGCTGGCGTTTCCCTGTCTCTGAGACTCCCTCCCCTGCTCTGCTCCGCGGCGCCTCAGCTCCTCTGGGCACTCACTCTTGCGATGGCCCGGCCTGTTGCAAGCAAAGCAGCGCCCCTTAAACGGCGCGGCAGCTGCATTCGTCGCAACGGCGTGTACGGTGGCGTGCTCGATCGATCCCCGAGGACGATGTCCGTAGTAGGACCCCGGTCTCGGTCGGCGCAAAATGTCGATTTTCTCGGCGAGCGCGAGAATCTCGTTGAAGTTCGAGAGCCCGCGTAGCATGATTTCCTGCGAGATTTCCGGCTTCAGCCCTCCGACGTAACGGTCCACCCGCTCCGCTTCGTGCATGTAGCCGACCTGCTCGCATAATGCGAGAAAACCGCTCGTATAGTCTTGGACCGATCCGAGCTGCCGCCAAGTGCGCAGTTTCTGACGCGCCGAAATAGAAGCCGCGATCGGCTCGAAGCGCGCCCGAAGCCCTACGCACCACGCATCCCACGTGCTGTACTGGGCGGTTTCGCAGAACGAACTCCAGGTGACTGCTGGACCCGCGGGCCCTTCCTCTTGCGACGGTGGCTCGTAGGCGCGTGGCGACGTCACGATGACTCGCCACCAGTCCATAGCGGGGCCCCTCAGCAGCGAAACGGCGTATCGGATCTTCGCTGCGTCCGACTCGACGTAATTCGCGTCGAAGAAGACGTTCATCGTGAAGATCCACGATTGAACCGTCGGACCCCCACGCTGGCTCGGGTCGAAACAGGGCGGACGCTGCGGCTTGAGTGGCATTGGCGCCATGATTGCCTGATCGGCGCTTGTTGCCGCAAACTCCACGTGCCGACGGGCTTCGCGAGGCTCCTGAGAGCTTGGTTTCTCCCCATGCCAGGCATTGGTTGGGCGGCGCTATCACTGGCTGCTCCTGAGCGCTGTCCCACGCTGTCGTGCTGTGTTGGTGTGCCAGACGAAATGACGATCGGCTCCTCCGACGGTGCAGGTGCATTTTGAGGTGCTGGGTTGCTCGCCGTGGCTTGCTGACGCGCGGAGTCGCGTTCCGCCGTGAGCGTCGCGATTTCGAGCGCCGATTCTTCAACTTGGCGCACCAGGCGGTCGAGCTGCTCCTGCGTCAGAGTCGCGAGATTGAATTCGGCCATGGCGGGGGTGTCGGGCGAGCTCAGCGAGAGCCTCTGTCGTGGCCGTGCGTGCTTACGAGAGAGCACTACGAGCGGCGGTGCTGTGTCGCTGAGAGACGTCTACCCCCCCCAAAAATTGAGATAGTGGGGAAGCGAAGGTGTGGATGCGGTCCGAGAAGAGATCGTAGGCTCTGAATACCAAGTGTTACGAGTGCAATTGAGTGAGCGAACGAAGATTGCACTATCGAAGCAAGAGTACAATGAGCGAAGGCATGAGCGAAGATTATATAGCGAAACTACAGTGGTAACGGTAATGTGTGAAAATGGGGTGCGCGACGGGCCTAGCGCCGAGGTTGGGAATTGTCGAGGCGGAGGTCCGGAGCGCGGGTTACCAACCGAGCCGTGAGGTTGGGTCGCGTCGTGAACAGTGGCGGGAACAGTACCGAGGCGAGTGTCGCGAGTGGTAACGGATTACTGTTGGGTGCTGTTGGCGGGAACAGTGCTGTACGCGCTGAGCAGGGACGCGAAGTAAGGAAAAGGAATTTTCCTTGCAACCAGCAACGGTATGAGTTGCTTGTACAAAACGAAAAATAAGATGCAAAAAAACGAATAGGTTGGTGATTATAGGGATGGCGCCTACGCTGATCCTTTTGGAGTGGCGTCACGAGAGGCCACTTTGCTCCTGGATCTAGCAGAATCTCATGAAATTACTTTTGCGTAGTGCTTCCGCATGTGCCCCCCTAGAGCCTGGCCCGTAGGGAATGCCCTGTCGCACCTGCTGCACTTGAACTTTTTCTCACTCCCTCCAACCCCTTGCCAAACCCTATCCATCCCTTGGCTTTCACTCCAGGGAGCAAGCAGGCCACTATCATCAGGCCTGCTCAAAGAAAATGGTCTGTCTCCAAGCAATTCTGCCACTTTCTGAGCGACTGGGCTGACAATCCCTGGCTGTGGGTATTCATGCTGCTCTGGAAGCTTGTCAAGTGAATTCCCAACACTTGGCATCCTGGCCATGGAGACATCTGCAGCAATGCCTGTAGTGATCCCTGCTGGGGCATCAGCACTGGCATCAGCAGCAGCAAGAGCTGCAATCTGAGTGGCCAGTTCGTGACCACAGGCAGGAGCGAGGCGACTCCACCTCCTTCCCATGCCAAGATCTGAACAACGCTCTGTGGAGAACCTTGCACCTTGCTGAGCTGGCAGTGCCACGTCAGCAGCAGCAGCAGACGCCATGGATTCAGCCAAGGGGTTGAAAGCGTTCCGGGAGTGCGGTGGGGTGTGAGGTGAGGGAAGGAGCGAGTCGTCCCCTTGGCCACCCCACGTCTTAGACCTCTTTCTGCTGTCGAAACGAGCCCCGTCTGCTGCAGAGGCAGCAGCCACAGCAGCAGTGGAAGCCACAGCAGCCGCACCAGCTGTCGCAGCAGCAGTCGCAGCAGCAGGATGGGCAGTAGCAGCAGCAGCAGTATGGAACGATGCCCACGAGCGGGAGCGCACCTGAGGGAATAGAGAGGCACTCAGCGAGTCACACCCACCATACAGCCTGGAATTCGTTCCCCAGGCTCGGGAATCTGCTCCCCAGGCTTGGGAATCCGCTCCCCAGGCTCGGGAATCTACTCCCCAGGCTCGGGAATCTGCTCCCCAGGCTCGGGAATCTACTCCCCAGGCTCGGGAATCTACCCCCCAGGCTCGCGAATCTGCCCCCCAGGCTCGCGAATCTGCCCCCCAGGCTCGGGAATCTGCTCCCCAGGCTCGAGATTCCACCACCCGGCCCTTGCTGCTTGCACCCTGCTCCTCCTCCATCTGTTTCTGCCACAGGCGAATCTCAGACAGCAGATCCCTCCCCACTCCAGTCCGCTGCAACGGTTCCTGAGTCGCCTCAGAAGTCTCTGTTAGAAGGCTTCTTCCCACAGTGACTTGCTGCTGTGGTGGCGGCATCGCGCCTACTCCCTTACGTGAGATGCTGAGGTGTTGCTGGGAGTGCGGCTCTTGTAGATCGTCCTGCGTCCTGCATGAGCCAGCAACATGCTGTTGACCAAGTTGACCAGGCTGGCTATCACCTTGACCGAACGGGCTTGGCTGATCCGCTTGGTCGGGCAACAAACGCCCAAAAACTGTTGACCGCTGTTGACCAAGGTCAAGCTGACACCGCGTGTCCTCTCCAACAAAACCAGGCGCATTCAGGTCCAGCCCTCTCTCCCCAACCCCTCTTTCCGCACCCTCTCTCTCCCGAACCCCTCCCTCCGCAGCCCCTCTCTCCCCACCCGTCTCCTCAGCAGGGTCGTCGTTCAGGTCCAGGAGCTCACGCCGCGCTGACTTGGCCCCAACCTTCCCACTCCACCCACTCCTTCCACTCCACCCGTTCCCCCAGCTCCTTCCACCCATCCCACTCACGCCACTGCTCCCCCTCCTCCCCATCGCCCCACGGGTTCCCCTCTCAGGCGCCGCCTTCCAGCCCCAATCTAGGGCGAGTTCCCCCGGCGATACTTCATCTTTGCCCGAGCCTTCAGCCGCCCAAGCCACCCCAGCCGCCCCAGCCACCCCTGCCGCCCCAGGAGCCACCCAAGTTGGCCCAGCTGGTACAATTAGGTGCCCAGCCGCCTGCTTGGGATGAGCTGACCCAGCTCTGTAGGTCTCTCCGCAGGCAGCAGAGGCAGCAGCAGCAGCAGCAGCAGCAGCAGCAGGAGCAGCAGCAGCAGCAACAGCACCAGCAGCAGTAGCAGCAGCAGCAGCATAAGCAGCAGCAGCGCTGCCGCCACCATTAGCAGAGATGGTGGAGATCCCAAGGGACGCTCGCGCCTGTGCTGCCGTGGAAAAGAGGCTGCTAGTCCACCCCACACCCACGCTCTGATGGACAGCCGCCCCTGGAAGCGGAGATGGGGGCAATGCGCGGAGCAGGTGGTTCTGAGCAGCAGAGGAGGGTCCTTCACCGGCAAAGGAGGGTCCCTCCCAGGGGGAGGAGTGTGCGAGCTGGGCGGCAGAGCTGGTGAACAGTCCACTGCCCGTGGTCGACAGGGTGGCGGCGGGCGGCAGCATTGCGCCAAACGTTTTCCTTGGCTGCCCGCCGAAATCGCCGGCGAAATCAACAGCGTGGGGAATTGAAATCGCCAACCCTGCATCATCCGCATCAGCGACAACAGCGGCGGCAACAGAGTGTTGACCTGTGGGGTACGGACCGTCAGCATGTGAAGGTTGCGGCTCGCGATTCCCAAAGGCCACGACACGCGGCACACTCAAAATTCGCTCCACTTGGGAGTATGCCGTCGCGGGTGCGACGACGACGACTCGCCGACTCTTGGGAGTGTTACTAGCAGCCATAGCCGCAGCCTGTGGGTCATTGCTAGCCGCTGCCATCGTGGCTTCCATGCAGTGGACAGCGTCTGAAGCCATGTTGACAGCATGTGACGTCAAACTCACAACAGGGGGAGGTGAGTTACTAGTATTACTGCCTCCGGCTGCTGCTGGTGCTGCTGCTGCTCCGAATAGGAACTCCGCCAGGCTGCTCGCGTCGCTGCCGCGTTTGGAACCCATTCTGATGCGACCAGTGGCGGCGTTGACCACGTTTACCTACACGTTGGCCGCGTTGACCTACGCGTTGACCGCCGCGTTGACCGTGTTGACGATGGTGCCACACACGAAGGTATGGATGTGCGGGAAGGGGGCAAAATAGTGGAGGGGTGTGTCGTCGCTATTGGAGGTATCTGAAAGCTACTGGTGCAATAACAGCTTGTCACAACCAATAAGAAAGCCGGTGCGTATCTCCGAACGCATTTGAGCCCGCCGTAAGAGGAATAGGTAGGACGCTGCGTTTTGAGACGTCGTAGAAAGGCTGTGAACGCAGTAATCTGGAAGGACTCCGGCATGGCTTTTGACAGCGTAGCAATGCGGCGTGACGCCCCGTCCAGCCTTCAACAGAAGGATGAACTCAACACCCCCACGTGCTTGATTCCTCACACTCTGTTCCCGCCAGCTTTCAGGCGAGCCACTTTGAACCATCGTAATCGGCAACTAATGCGCAAGTAATCCCCAGATCTTCAAGACCACGCCAAGGCCCCGGGCCTTAGCAACAAAGGCGGGCGCACACATGATGTTGATGATGATGCGCACATGACGCAATGTGACTTTCGGTCTGATTTGGGCTATTCAAGAGACAGTAACCCCAGGTTAACAATTCCCGCAGATGATTTCCAGCCAAGAACACTTCGTCACCGCACGTATAGTGTGTCACTGCCATTATTCCCACCCCATGCCCACGAATCCGATCAGGTACTACGTATCCCGACCCCGTAAGGAGAGTCCGAGGCTAACACGGCGGCAAAAAGAACGGGAGAAGTTTTGCGAGCTCCGCAAAAGATGCCACTACTGGTTTCCCGTTCTCTGCCTAGCGACTACATAGTTCTAGTCACAGCAACTGTACGAAGTGGTCGGAGCTGCGACAAAACACACCCGCAACCCGTCCCGTTCGGACGCTCCGTTCGCCCTGCATCGTGGCTGTACGACGGATGGCAAGTTAAATCTCAATTTCGTACTGCGAGCAGCACCGCGAGCAACCAACGCACGAGCTATGAATAGACGCTGTGAGGCGATCGCCATATCCGCAAGATACGCTATCCCGAACGGGCAGCTAGGAAAAAAAATCCGTACATAAATGTTTCCTCGTGGAGGCATCTAAATTTCCCGTGTGTAAGCTTGAAACTCGGGTTTAGGGTCACGGCTTGAATAGTCTGAGCGACGTAAGAGGCGGCGGAAAGAGGTGGCGGTGGTGGAATAGGGAGAGTGGGTGTGGGTAGGGTACGGGCGCCACTCAGGGTGCGTTCCTGGTTCGTGTCAAACTTCCGGTCTTCCTGGGATGACACGAAGCTCGCCCCAAAGCTGGCCCCACTTCGGGTTTTCCGGCAAAAATTTGCCCCTGGCTCGGAAAACACGAAGTTTGACCGGAAGCTTGACACGAGCCAGGAACGCGCCCTCACTTCAGCCACTTGAACTTGAAGGTAGGCAGGCAAGGTAGGCAGTCATGTGTGTTGAACAGGACAGGAGATCACCGACGTGATAGTTTGGGGAATACGGGGTGCGATCGTGCGAAACACAAGTTCATGATTTCCGTCACGTGGTTACCCTCTAGTGGCCTGGGCACATGGCGGTGGGCAGGGCAGCACCATCAAGTCGCTAACTCACCACAACATACAATTCAGATGTTGTATACAGAGTGCAATTGAGTGAGCGAACTAATATTGCACTATCTAAACAAAACCGTACATTGAGTGAAGGAATGAGAAAATGTTGAATAGCGAACTAGTGTGGTAACGGTAATGAGCTAATCGTGGGGTGTGCGACGGGCGTGGCGCCGAGGTTGGGAATTATCGAGGCGGAGGACCGGAACGCGGGTTACAAGCCGAGCCGTGAGGTTAAGTCGCGATGTGAATAGTAGCGGGAACAGTGTTCGAAGCGAGTGTCGCGATGTGGTAACAGTTTACTGTTGGATACTGTTGGTGGGATCAGTCATGTACGCGGTAAACAAGGACGCAAAGTAAGGAAAAAATAATAGGTTTTCTTACAATACCGCCCTCCTCATCAGGGCTCTCGTTATCCAGGTAAAATACCCTTTTTGCCCTTTCTAGCGACCGTTTTTTTCCAGTTACCCTTTTCTAGGAATGGTAATAGAATTTTACCCTAGGCCAAAAAGCGTAAGGAGCTTCTTTCTCTAACTGTATTGTGTACGATCACAGTAATACTGGTACTGAATGCTCCATAGCGAGACGGAACACTACGAGCCCCTGCAAAATACTCCCAAATAGCAAGAATTGAACATGCGACCTTTAAAATCTAATACGAAATCGTACCAACTGAACCACTAAGTGTTGAACTGACTCACTTTTGATAACGACCTTTTGTATAACAAACAAAATTACCCTGGCAGACAGATTTATAGTTTTTTACCCCTAAATTTGTCAGGGAAACAAAATAATCACCCTATGCATCAGGGTTGACTATACCTAGAACCCTGATTACTAAGGGTGGCCCAAAACGAATCTGAAGCCCTGCTCCCCATGGGCCCCCCTTACGAGAGAGTGTGTATGTTGCGGAAGTTTTGGTTGCGTAGATACTTAGTGAAAACGGTGATGGTTCCCAATTTTATCCAGGGAGACCAAGTTATCCTCTGTGGGCATGCGGTCCTTCAAGCGAATCGGGAACTCGATGCGGCGTGCTCCACGTAAGTCGTGAACTCGGTGGCTCGGTCTTTTTTCGGGGCTGATTGTTGGTTCAGTTGATTGTCGTGACATGCTCAACGGGTGGCTGCGTGGCGGTTGATCTGTCAACGGAACGTAGGGGCAAGAGAGGCTGACGTAGAAAGACGGGCCGACGTACCAGTCAGCGGGCAGGAGGAGGTGGGCGGTGACTGGTGCGATCATGTGGCTAATGCAATGTGGCTCGCAATATCTGGGGCGTAACTTTGGAGTGACGGGCAGGCAGAGATTCCGAGTGTCGAGCAGTTTTAGTTCGTGGGGCCGCGGTGGCAATCGGCATTGCGCTTAGCGATTATGTGATTTTTTTTTTCATGGCATCTGCTAACGACGCGGTGATGCACGGTTGGTTACAGTGGCCTCAGAGGCCACACCGCTGACGTCTTCACCAAGCATTTTTAGCCTTGCAACCATCAGCGGTGTTGCACTCAGCTTAAACTAGTCACTTGTACTTCTCACTTGCTTGTTTCGTGACATGTCTTACTTGCTTTGCTTGTATTATGTATATGCATATCAGTGAACCCTTAGACTAGCCTTGTGGCCTTGTTTGTCTCAAAGGTTGGACTAATTGTGTTGCTTTAAGTTTGTTTCTTGTTGTTGCTCACTGACTACCCTTTGTCTAGCCTAGGGGGTGTGTCAAACTATATATTCGTATGTTTATAAAATTTATTGTTATAGACTAATTTAGGGTTTGCGCGAATAACACTTGTTATTGTGTACGCTCGACTTTTGCCGAGTCAACATTTCATCTCTTTACACCTGCAGCAGCGGGGGCAAGCGTTGCAGCAGCAATGGGGACCTCAGCACAAGTGGCGCCCTCAATAGTAATAGGGTTTGGTGGACCGAAAAGCGTCGACCGCATTAGTGGCTGAGACAGATTGGGGGTTCGTAGCGGTGGTTGCGATGTAAGCTTTGCATTGTGAAGCCACAGACGATGATGGGGTCGACCTCCAAGATACAATTCCGTAGCCCAAGCTGAAACAAAACTCCTCTGTTGACCTGCTGGTCTCCTTGTCGTCCAACCAGGACGAGTCGCAGTGCCGGAAAGCCGCACTGGCCGAGTCCCTCCAAGCACGAGCTCCTTGCCTGATGTGGTGGCTAGGTACGTTGCTACCCTCTTAGAAACTGTCTAGTGAACCTAACGGTGCCTCCTAGTCGCAACCAAGCGAGCACGGACACTCAGTTGATAGGCGAGGTTTGGTCGTATACACGTGATCAGGTACATGAGGCAATTCACAAGCTCTGCGTAGCCAGGTACGTTGCTGCCCTCTTAGAAACTGTGTAGTGAACCTAACGGTGTCTCCTAGTCGCAACCAAGCGAGCACGGACACTCAGTTGATATGCGAGGTTTGGTCGTATACACGTTATCAGGTACATGAGGCAATTCACAAGCTCTGCGTAGCGCGCACCAGGCTCAACTGGCTCGTTAAAAACATGTCTTCTTAGGCTCCACTGGATCCCAGCCGGGAATGTGCCAGTGAAGTTAGGAAGACGGCGTAGCCGGATCTCCTCGTACAGGCTGTCCTGGAGGAAGGCGGTGACGAAGTATAGTGAGTGCAACTCGTAGTCACGCTGTGTTGCGACGTGCAGGAGTACCCAAAGAATGGTCATCTTCAGGGTAGGACAGAAGGTCTGAAAGATAATAGCGCAAGTAGCGCACCTTGAAGACGGGATGTGATCCAGACGGTCGCTTCACCTTGGAGATCTACATGCCATTGACTGCGGTTGGCTCAGGAGGGGAAACCGCGTCGACGTGCTTGACTGTGGACCTCCAATATGCCATCTCGAAGTCTATGCTACCCACTGAGAGTCTCAGGGCCCCAAAACCGTCTCAGCGTATGTGCAAGGCGTCGGAATGTTTGGAGTGTCAGGGCCTCCATCAGGGGTTAGCTGCGTTGCACAAAGATGGTGAGCGGTGTCCGCAAGGAGCCCGAGCTAAAACCACCTATCCTCTAGGACGTCACAACCAAGGGCAAACTCACCCCTGACGAGAAAAGGCCGGGTAGGAGGAGTATCCACCAAGCAGCTGGCATAGGCAAGGTGGCAGGTGGAGGCAAAGTCAGTGAGAGCGGTGACAAGAATCGAAACTGACAACAGAGAGACAGCATGGTGAGTAACAAGAGAGGAGAGGACACGGGAGACGACAGGCGAGCGGTACAGAAGTAGTAGTCAGAAAGAGGAAAGGAAAAAACAGTGAGAGACGACGCAAGAGGCAACGAGAGAATGGACGGAGGTGGAAAACGAGGAGGAAGAGAACGAAGAAGTAGATAATGGAGGTTTGAGATAAAAGACAAGGGACGAGCACCCGGAAAAAAACGTCGGGACCAAGGAGTAAAGTCTAAAGACAGAGAAGGAAGGGAAGGAGGTGACAGCCGTGGCCGAGGAGGAGAACGAGCCAAAAACGCGTCCGGAGGAGGAAATGTGGGACCTACATCAGGAGGAGACAGCGAGCGGTTGAAAGAAGGGGATAGTAAGCCAAGAGTTTGAAGACCACTCACATGTGGCGACGACATCTGCTGTTGTTGCTGCCGTCGCTAGAACCTCGTTAGCTACTTAGGGACGGCTGGTGCAGGGGCCGAAGCTCCAGAGCACGTACCTCCAGTGCCAGGGCCGCTAGCTCTAGCGCCTCCAACTGGAGCACCCGAAATGGCTGTACCTCCATCTCCAGAACCTCCAACTTCAGCACCTCCAACGCAACAACTCCTAGAACTAGCACCTCGAGTACCAGCATCCCAAGTTTCAGTAACTCCAACTCCAGTATCTCCAGCACCTCCTCCGTCGGCACCCCCTCCGTCACCATCCCTAAAACCAGCGCCTCCAGTACCAGCAGCTCCAGTGTCATCACCCCTAGAACCAACACCTGCAGTGCCAGTACCCAGCTCTAGCACCAGCACCTCCAATACCAGCACACCCAGAGTCCACTGCAACCTGCCGCGGTAGTACCAAATGCAGCTGCGGTGACTGTGATTTTGACGAAGGGGACCGTGGTGAGGGAGACGACATCAGACGTGCGACTGAGGGGGGAGGGGTTGTGTGAGAGAAACCTGACGGGGCAAGACCTGGTGGGGTGGGAGTACAGAAGGAGTAGGACCAGAAGGAGGAGTGAGGAGAGGGGAGAGTGGAGAGCCGGGTGACCTCGGTGGGGTAAGCAGGCGAAAAAGGACACCGACTCGTCAAACTGCGGTCGGACTTGAGATGAAAAACTTGCAATTGAAGATATTGATTAGAGCTTCACAATGCAGGCTATTAATGCATGCAACTACCCCTCCCATGATGACCCTACTCTCGCACCAAAACAATACTCCAATGATGCAATACTTCAAATTCTACAACAATGGTCACAAGAACTTCAAACCTGGAGCTTTATAACGAAGATTGCAGTACTGAAGTGTAACAACATATTTGAATGCTTATGTTGTCAGAACATAATGCTTGTCTAGTCTGTAGTGGGGTACTCAATAGTGAGTATAACCCTTTTGGGCTTGCTATTTGTACTCCGCTTCTTTCTAGTTCAATCATCTTTCCTCTTCTACTGCTTGCACTTCTCTTTCGTGTACCCTAAACCTAGCTATGGCTTCTTAGTCTTAGCTACTATTTTGTCATGGAATCAGAGCGGTTACGCTCTTGGCCTGTGGGCCCCACGTGCTTCCGCAGCTTTCCTGTCTGTCCCGCGCCCCGTGGCGCGCGACGTCTTATTTTTCTTCCCGCCGCGCGTTCGGGTCGCGCGGCGGTTCGCTGCTCCGTCGAAGCGCCCCCCCCACCCCCCCGTCGCCTGCAGCAGACCCGCCCGTCACCCCCGCTGCCCCGTCGCGGCGCCCTGGGGAGCCGCGCGCGGCCCCGCAGCCACGTCGCGGCGCCCTGGGGAGCCGCGCGCGACCCCGCAGCCATGTCGCGGCGCCCTGGGGAGCCGCGCGCGACCCCCCGCTGCCCCGTCGCGGCGCCCTGGGGAGCCGCGCGCGCGACCCCCGCTGCCCCGTCGAGGCGCCCTGGGAGCCGCGCTCGCCCCCCTCCCGCTGCCCCGTCGTGGCGCCCTGGGGAGCCGCCCGCCGTCCCCCGAATCGCTCACGGATCGCCCCGCCCCTCCCCCCCGCTGCTGCCTCTGTTAGGGTTTGGGGGTGGCGCGTGTGGGGGTGGCGCGTATGGGGGTGCTGGTTGTGTGCTCCGTCCCCTGCTCCTCCTCCTCCTTCGTCTCCCACTGCTGCAGCTGCCGCTGAGGGGGGTGGATGTGTGGGAGCCGAGGGTTTAGGGTTTAAGTGGGGGTGGCGTGTGAGTGGGGCTAGGGATGCAGCAAAGGGGTGTGTGATAGGGGGGTGTGGGACTGACAGGGGGGGGTGAGCGGAGGTCGCAGTCGTGTCGTCTGCAGTGCCTGTAGTCCGGAGCCCTCGTGCTCTCGGTAGCCCAGCGAGCCTGCTGTGCCAGTCGCCTGTGGGTCTGTTGCTCCTGCCGCTCCTCGTAGCCGCGGAGCCTGATAACCCCCGTAGTCCAGTGCCCTCGTGCGCTCGGTAGCCACTGTGCGCGCCGCTCCTGTTGCCCGTTGTGTCTGCAGCTTCGCCCGTCGCCTGCAGCAGATCGCCCCCCACAGTTTCTCCTCCTCCTCGCTTGCCCTCTGTGTTAGTCTCTAGCCTTTGCTTATCACTATGATCTACTGCTCTGAATGCTTGTTGTGCTGGCTGTACCCCACCTTGACTATGGGGGTGTGTCAGAACATAATGCTTGTCTATTGTGTAGTGGGGTACTCAATAGTGAGTATAACCCTTTTGGGCTTGCTATTTGTACTCCGCTTCTTTCTAGTTCAATCATCTTTCCTCTTCTACTGCTTGCACTTCTCTTTCGTGTACCCTAAACCTAGCTATGGCTTCTTAGTCTTAGCTACTATTTTGTCATATGTATGTTGTGTTTGCTTATATATGTATATTTGGAGTACTTTCACCTGTCCAATCCAAAGCTCGCTATATGGGGTTAGTATCTAACCAAAATTGTCAGAGGTCCACTGGGGATCCCCGATGATCCTAGGGAAGGGTTACAGGCATGTCGGCCTGGGGGGTTATGGGCGCACTCACCCGCTATACAAACAAGCCCTTTTATCCCAGTGGTTAGTGGCTGGGATTCTGACATGGTATCAGAGCGAAGGTCTCGGGTTCGATTCCCGGTGTGTGCACCTCGGGCATCCCAGTGCGGGGGGGTGTCAGAGGTCCACTGGGGATCCCCGATGATCCTAGGGAAGGGTTACAGGCATGTCGGCCTGGGGGGTTATGGGCGCACTCACCCGCTATACAAACAAGCCCTTTTATCCCAGTGGTTAGTGGCTGGGATTCTGACAAAAATGCCATGATATGCATTGCCTATCCAAAATGAAAATTAACTTATACCGTATATTGGTGATTACATTAAAACCGAAATATAAAATAATGAACCCTGTCCCAACTTGAAATGGTGCTACAGAGATAGGGCCGATGGAGCACTCTTCCCATCCCGTCAATCCGCCTCTCTCCCTTCCCATCCCGTCAATCCGCCTCTCTCCCTTCCCATCCTGTCAATCCGCCTCTCTCCCTTCCCTTCACGTCGTTCCCCTCTTCCCCTTTTATTCCTTATTTCACCTCTCATTCGCTCAAGTCCAAGGAATTTTTTTTTCTCGCAGCGCTGCCAGCTTGTCGGACGACGTTCACAGTCTCTGACTCTCAATTGTGTGTGCTTATGTGTGTGCTCGATTTGGCTGTGTGTGCGCTGGTTTTTGCACATGTGAATTTTGGTGAAGTACTGGAAACAGCATTGCATCCTTGTGCCAAATTCGCACACGAATGTGGGTGAAAGTCGCCACCAATCATAATTGGAAACAGTTTCCTTCACATCGAGACTCGTTGCGGAATGAAAAAATCAATACGCATAGCACTTCACCTTTTCAAAACGCTCCCAACAAACTTTTGTTTTCAAGTGGACCCAACTAGAAGGGGGGGGTCACTATTTTAGCTGCTGGCTGTAATGGCACCTAAACCGATCCTTTCGGAGTGGCGTCAGGAGAGGCCAATTTGCTCCTGGATCGAGCAGAATCTCCAGAAAGTGATTTCTTCTTTCCATAGTGCTTCCGCATGTGCCCGCCCAGAGCCTGGCCTGTAGGGAACGCCCTATCACACCTGCTGCACTTGAACTTATTCTCACTCCCTGCAACCCCTTGCCAAAGCCTTTCGATCCCTTGGCTCTCACTCCAAGGCGCCAGCAACCCACCATCATCAGACCCGCTTACAGGGAACGACCTATTTTCAAGGACTTCTGCGACTTTTTGAGCTAATGGGCTTATCTCCTCTGGCTGTGGGTATTCATGCTGCTCTGGAAGCTTGTCAAGTGAGTTCCCAACACTTAGCATTCCGGTCATGGACACAGCTGCAGCAATGCCTGCTGCGGCACCAGCATTGGCATCGACAGCAGCAAGAGCAGCAATCTGAGTGCTAAGCTCGTCACCACTGACAGGCGCAATCAGATTCCACCTCCTTCCCGTGCCATGCTGCAAATAAGGTTCTGAGACGATGCTTCCGCCTTGCTGAGCTGGCACTGCCACGTCAGCAGCAGCAGACGCCATGTGTCCCACCAAGGGGTCGAAAACGTTCAGGGAGTACGGCGGGGTGTGAGGTGAAGGAAGGAACGAGTCGTAGCCCCGGCCACTCCACGTCTTAGACCTCTTTCTGCTGTCGAAACGAGCCTCATCAGCTGCAGACGCAGCAGCAGCAGTGGAAGCCGCAGCAGTTGCAGAAGCTGTCGCAGCAGCAGCACTAACAGCACCCGCAGCAGCAGCAGGATGAGCAGCAGCAGCAGCAGGATGAGCAGCAGCAGCAGCAGGATGAGCAGCAGCAGCAGCAGGATGAGCAGCAGCAGAAGCTGGATGAGCAGCAGTAGCAGCAGCAGTGGCAAGCGATGCCCATGACCGCGAGCGCGCCTGAGGGGCGAGAGGGGCTCGGGAATCTGTCCCCCAGGGTCGGGAATCTGTCCCCCAGGCTCGGGAATCTGTCCCCCAGGGTCGGGAATCTGTCCCCCAGGCTCGGGAATCTGTCCCCCAGGTTTGTGGAACTGTTTCCCAGGCGCGGGATTCAGCCACCCGGGCTTTGCTGCTCGCATCCTGCTCCTCCTCCTCCATCTGTTTCTGCCACAGGCGAATCTCTGACAGCAAATCCCTCCCCTCTCTAGTCCGCTGTGACTGTTCCTGTGTCGGCTCAGAAGTCTCTAAAAGGAAGCTTCTTGGGGCGGTGACTTGCGGTTGCGGCTGTGGTGGCGGCATCACGGCGCCTCCCCTACTTGAGATGCTGAGGCGCTGCTGGGAGTGAAGCTCTTGTGGATCATCCTGCGTTCTTGCTGAGTCAGCAACATGCTGCTGACTGAATGGGCTCGGCTGATCCGCTTGGTTGGGCATCAAACTCCCAAAAACTGTTGACCGCTGTTGACCAATGTCAAGCTGACGCAGCGCTCTCTCTCCACTGAAAGCAGGCGCATTCAGGTCCAGCCCTCCCTCCCCAACCCCTCTTTCCACAACCCAGCTTCTCCTAGGCCCTCTCTCTCCAACCCCGCTCTCCGCAACCCCTCTCTCCGCAACAGCATCCTCAGCAGGGTCGTTCAGGTCCGGGAGCTCACGCCGCGCTGACTTGGCCCCAACCTTCCCACTCTTTCCGCTCATCCCACTCACGCCACGGCTCGCACTCCACCCCTTCGTCCCACTCATCCCCCACTCGTGCACCGCCTTCCAGCCCCAATTGGGCCCACGCGCTGCTTCATCTGCACCCAATGCTGAAGCTGCTGCCCCAGCTGCCCTAGCCCCCCCAGCAGCCCCAGGTGCCTCAGCCGCCTCTGCCGCCCCTGCCGCCCCTGCCGCCTCTGCCACCTCAGCAGCCGCCCAGGTTGGCCCAGCTGGTACAATCAGAACCCCAGCCGGCCGTCTCGGCTCAGCGAATCCAGCTGCGCAGGCCTCTCCAGAGGCAGCAAACGCAGCAGTAGCACCAACGCCAGCAGCAGCAGAGCTGGCGGAGATCCCAAGGGACGCCCGTGCCTGCGTGCCCGTGGAAAAGAGGCTGCTGCTGCTCCACCCGACCCTGTGGGAGTGGGCGCCGCTGCTCCACCCACCCAACCCCACGCTGGGGGGGAGAATCACCCCCCCTGGCGCAGGGGGGCCCAGAGCGCGGAGCAGGTGGTTATGCGCAGCAGAGGAGGGTCCTTCACCCAGGGAGGAGTGTGCGAGCTGGGCGGCAGAGCTGGTGAACAGGCCGCTGCCGGTAGTGGACAGGGTGGCGGCGGGCGGCAGCATTGCGCCAAACGTTTTCCTTGACTGCCCGCCGAAATCGCCGGGCAGATCAACGGCGTGTGCGTTGAGGTCGGGGTTTGATGTCATCGCAGCATCATCATCGGCAGCAGCAGCAGTGGAAGCAGCAGCAGCCGCAACTAAGTGTTGTCCAGTCGGGTTTGGACGATCAGCTTGAGAAGGTTGCAGCTCGCAGCCAGGATGAAACTCTGGGTTCCCCTCGCGTCGACTAAAGACTACGACGCGCGGCCGCACATTCAGAATCCTCTCCGCGTGGGAATATGCGGCGGCGGGTGCAGCGACGACAGTTCGCCGAGCGCTGCTAGTAGCGGCTGGAGCCGCAGCCTGATGTTGCATCGATCCTGCATGGCTCATGCTGCTGTCGACAGTAGTAGCGGCCATAGTAGCGGACTGATGACCAAGGGACCATTCCATGTGTGCGGAAGCAGCAGCTGAAGCAGCACCTGCTGCGGCAGATGAAGCATCAGCAGCACCAGCAGCTGAGGATTGAGCCGCGGCGCCTCTGCTAGCCGCTGCCATGGCTTCCATGCAGTGGACTGCGTCTGACGTCATGTTGGTGGCACGTGAAGTCACGGCTTGAGGCGTGAAACTCACAACAGGGGGGGACGAATTACTACCTCCGCCGGCTGCTGCTGCTCCGAATAGGAACTCCGCCAGGCTGCTCGCGTCGCTGCCGCCGCTGGAACCCATTCTGACGCGATCAATGCCGGCGTTGACCGAGTTTACCTACGCGTTGACCGCCGCGTTGACCGCTTTGACGATGGTGCCGCACGCGAAGTAATGCATGTGCGAAAACTTTTAGGGAAGTTCCCTTGAAGGGGCCGAAATAGTGGTAGGAATAGGAATTGCTTTCTGAGAGGGGGTGTCGTCGCTGCTTGGAGGTATCTGAATGTCCTAACGATACCAGTTGGAAAGAGCTGGTCACAACCGCAGAGAACGCGGAGAATTCCAAGGGTGAGCGTAGGTCCGAACGCGTTTTGAGACGCCGCAAGAGGTACTATGACGCGTGTTGAGACGTCGTAAAAGGAAGGCAGCTATTCTAGAAGGAATGCGACTTCATGAGTCTCTTGACAGCATGGCAGTCCAGCCTCCAACAGAAGGATGAACTCAAACCCCCCACGTGCTTCTTCCACACTCTGCTCCCGCCAGCTTTCCGGCGTGCCGGTTTGAACCATCGTAATGCGCAAGTGTCGCGCTGGCGATTTCCAGATCTTCAAGATACCGAGATGCCTTTGCAACCAAGGCGAGCGCACACATGATAATGATGATAATGAGCTGATGATGCGCACATGACGCAACTCCCGGGGAGTAAAGGTCCGGTTTGGACTATTCTAGAAGCGGTGATCCGAGTTTAACCTAATCTCGGTCATCCCAGCCAAAAACCCACTTCTTTTAGCAGTGTTAATTTTACTAACTGTTCAACAGAGCAGAGCTAGGCGAGAGTCATTCGTCGTTGTTTATCTCACCCGCAAATGCAATTACACCCTCCCGCAGTGTTTCACTGTCATTATTCCCACCCCATGGCAGCGAATCCGATCAGGTACTACTTCCACGTGTACGTATCCCGAGCCCACTAGGCGAGTCCGAGGCTCTAACGCGCGGCAAAGAACAGGGGAGCTTTGCGAGCTGCGCAAAAGATGCCACTGCTGGTTTCCCCTTTTACTGCCTAGCGATTATGGTTCTGTTCTGTCTAAGAAACTGTACTACAGTATGTGGTCGCAGCCGTGACAACACACACCCACAACCCGTCCCGCTGAGTTTAGACGCTCCAGTGGCCATGCGTCGGGGCGGGGGTGTACGATGACTAGCAAAGTTCAAGTCAAATTCACACTGCGAGCAGCACCACTGGCGGTCGAGACGTGACAGCCTGGGAGTTCAGGGAGGCGATGGGAAGGCTAGAGTGGCCTCGGCTCCTGCCAAACCCTCAACGATGTACGTCGTTCGGCTCGGACCGAGCCAACAAGCGCTCCCTCTCGTCTCGATGATGCCGGATGTTTGAAAGTGATGATGGCCGTACGATCCGCATTACACTGTGGCGTTCGCGACGACAAACAGTGTGGCGACGTGACAACGACAGCCTGGACTAATCGACGAGGCTGAGAGATTACGAACACCAACTGACGAGCTAACCATGCACGAGCTATGAATAGACGCAGTGACGCCACCGCCATATCTGCGAGATACGCAATTTTGAACGCAAATTCCCGTCCGTAAGTTCCCTCCTCGCGAAGTGACGAAATTTAGTCTGGCTGCACGGAGTGTGTAAAACTTGAATTAGGGTCCTCACGCCAACATTTACAGCCTGAACAGTTGGAGCGACATATCAGCCACCTGGTTACAGTCCCACTGGAAAGGCGGCGTGGCCGTGGTGGGAATGAGACTGAGCGGGTAGGGTACGGGCAGTACACACCCCCAGCCAGTGTCAATAATGACTTGCCAGGCAGGCAGACAGGCAAGCCAACAGGCGGCCAAAGCAGCCGGGCAGGCAGTCATGTGCGTCGAAGAGGACAGGAGATCACCGACGCACCTTGGGAAAGGTGGGGTGCGAAACAAGAGCCGATCATTTCCGTCACGTGGTAACAAGAGCCATCCAATTCTGAACCATCATGGAGGGCAGATGGCGGTGGGGCAGCACCGAGGCAAGTTGCCCGGGCTTGGGCCGGGTTTGGCAGGCATCAAAAAGGGGGCGGGGGGGGATGGGCTACAGTGAACCGACCAACCTGGAACCTTCTCTGATAAGCGCGTGAAAGGCTATCAAGGCTCGATATAAGCGGACTACGCCGAACCTAACAATAATGGAATGCCAACCAAACACCCCTTTTTTTGGAGGCGTTTTCAAACCGCCGGAATCTACACCCAACCCATTTTCTCTGGCAAAGTGCCCATTTTCCGATCCCCCGCACCATGCGGGGTATCAGTGATTCGGGGCAATTAAAAGTGACTGGTCAAATATGCCAGCCAATTACATGATCACGCGATCTATCATAGCAACTGCCTCCCATCTTCTGCGAAACCCTAAATGTCGATTGATGCCATCAAACACCCAAATAATGCCAACCAAACACTCAACCCCTTTTTTTCGAATGTGCTCTGCAGCTACGATTCGACTTCGAAGCTGTTTCGTGAAATGCCCAGGGGGCATTTTTTGGGGGCCCGTTAAAAATGCCCATTAAGGCTATAATGGCCATAATGCCTGCCAAACAGGGCCTTGGTGGGTGTCTCCTGGCTGTACAATTTCGATGGTGTGTGCTGTTGAGATGAGTCTGGGGGGCAGAAGAAATGGTCTCAGGGCGTATTCCTAGCTTCGGGTCATCCGGTGTTTGTGTCATCCGAAAATTGTGGCAGCCAATCGAAAAACACGTGGTTCGAAATCCGATTTTTTCGATTGGATACCGCAAATTTCGGATGACATGAAGCCGGGATGACCCGAAGCCAAGAATACGTCCTCAGTTGGAACCGAATGGACAACCTCGGTATAGAGGGCTTCGTGTATTTAGGTTCTCAGTATTGGGGGCTTCGTGTAGTTCGCCTATTTCATTATCTCTCCCTTCATCAACTCTTCCACCGCATTTTATCTTGAATAGGTTCAATTCGCTGTTCCTTAGCGGATATGGGCCAAATGATGTTACAACTATCAGGTATGAAAACACATTAGCATATTTTCAGTTATATTTCTTAGAAAAAAACGCTATAGCCTCGGAAATTTGACGTTTTTTTACTGAATTACCCAGCCCATTTGCTTTTACATAAGCATAATAACACCCTAATTTTGTTGATTTGGGGGAACTTTAAAACATGTGAACATTAGCTATCGCAACTGTAATGTGAGAATTTACATCATTCTACACTTCTATTCACGCCAAACGCGATGGGTCGTGCGATTATGCCTTGGATGTCGATTGGTGGACGACGGGGCCAACCTGTTTACCAAGTCGTGACGCACCGTGGAAACTGCAACTTCAGCCATCGTGCAACATCCCTTTCAAGCTAGGAGCCGTTTTCAGGGTACCGAAGTCACGCCGGTACCGAAAGTCTCTGCTGGTTTCGGCAATCTTTTGATGCTCGAATGCAGTGCGTCGTCGAAAGAACGGAACGTCACGCATAGATAGATACACGCCCTATCCGGTCGTTTCACCCATACGTCCGCCAAACCCAGGTGGCAGGGAGCCTTGTCTGCCAAACCTAGACCAAACGTCAAGGTTTACCACGACAACTGCAAAGGGGGCTGGAAAGATGACATGGATCCTTGCCGGAGCTGAAACTGGCACGTCACCTCTTCATGGCGCGACCCACCAATGGCTCGTATTAACCAATCACCTTTGGCCACTGGTGTGCGAAGCCCTAGGTTCGGCCCTTTTTCAGTCGGGCCCCTCGAACAAAGCCTGCCTCTCGGTACGGTATGGGAGGCCAAGCTGAAGTGTGTAAAGTAAGGGCGCGTGTCTTTTGGTGTAGACGTTCGGATTTTTGGTTGAACTTTTGCTGGTTACCCTTTTCGTTAATTAGTCAAAACATTCGCCAGGACGTCGTGTGTCCACGTACACTTCCGGCATCGGAAAATGTTGAGCCCCCAAGTTGAACCCTCATCAACAAACAGGTTGGCACGAATGTGCGAGCGTGTGTCCACCTCATCACTGACAGCGACGATGCGAAGTCTGCGACGCTCGCAGCTAGCATCGTGCGCACGAGGGTGCTCGTCAGCGCGAGTCCCGGTGGCGCGATGTCAAGAGCCCAAACCGGGTAACCTACAAGCGTAGGTCGCGGCTCGGCTGGGCTGCAAAAGTTCAACTTCGATAGTTGAACTTTTGTTTGTCGCGTGATTTTCGGGAGGGGTGGAACCGCGGCTCGGTTTGCAGTTGGTGAAAACTCGAGCCTAGCTCGAGCTAGGTTCATATGACTACAGTTCAACAAAAAATTCGAGATTTGCATGTAAAAACCAAAAGACACGCGCCCTAATGTCTTAGCTTCGCCCGAAACCACAACCTGTAGGTATGTCCCTCAGTGAGGGAAACCACTGACAGCATAACTTTCTGTCTTTTTTTGCCTAGTTCGTTGGCTTTCTTCCTGAGGAGTGGTGCAGGGTTAGATACCGGTTCTGGCCATGGCTCAACCTTCGCTGGTCTCTTTCTTCCTGGTTCTGGGATGCGCCTGCATGGTTTCCGCCAGATTCCTTCCTATCTCGCCACCGCTCGCGACTAAACAGCAGCCAAGCACTGAATCAGTTGATTCGCCCGTTAATTTGGACCCAGATCCCTTTGAAACTTTGAAGAAAAACGGCCTCCCGGTCGGCCTGCTGCCGAAGACTGTTATTAAGGCTGAAATCAATAATCAGGGATGGTTCCGAGTGCAGTTACCGTCCACTTGTCGCACGTCCGTGCACAACACGGGTGAGATTCCGCTCTACTACTCAACCGTTCTTACCGGCAGGCTGCAGTACGGATTGATTTCAAACGTCAAAGGAATTTCCGCGAAGCCTCCGGAGTTGCCGTTTTGGGTCTCAGTGAGATCGATCTACGTGGACGACGCCACTTCAAGCTTGATCCACTTTTCTGTTGGATTCGGAATCAGTGAGCAGCTTCCTCGAGCGGCATTCGACGACTTCCCTGTCTGCCAATCCGGCGTTGACACCCTTCCGGAAACTCAGGACGAGGACTCGCTAGAGTTCCGCGCTCAGGAAGAGCCGTTTGAAGTCGCGATTCAGGAAGCGATTAAGGCGGCAGAAGAGGAGGAAGCTGCAGAGGTGGCTGCAGCAGGGAGCGGGGATGAGCAGGATCCTGCGCTGGTCGTGGTTGAAGCAATGACTCTCGACGACTCGAGAGGCGAAGAAGAGACTGAGGTTTCGGTGATTGTGGAGGATCATGCGTCTGGTGAAGTTCAGGCTACCGCTGACATTTCTGGTGATGCTGATAAGATTGATGAGAGATCCATTGATGAGCCTACAGTGGAGAATCGGCAGCAGGGTGAGGAACTTCAAGACGAAGTTGCTGTGGCTGCAGCCTGATGGTCGACATAGGGACTTCTCAGTTCAGGGCTGGATGAGGCAAAGAATTGTATGAATACTGGCATTGCATGAGGGTAGTCTAAGCTGGTTTGAATGGCTGCAGGACATCTCAGGAAGGGGATGGGTCAGATTACGGTACGTTTTCTGCACCATTTTTCTTTGTACAGGTCGAGTCCCTAATAAATGAAATGAGCCAAAGCTCTGACGGCATAGGGTGTCTCCATGTTCACACTCTTCCTTTGAAGTCTGGTTTTCTGTGAGGTCAGTATTCCTAGACGCAATTGGCCGAACCAGCCTGAACATAAAACCCACCAGTAGCACCCAAACAACCCAACCTGTTAAACCAGTCGCCACATTAGAAATAGTCTGGTTTGTCAATATAATTGACCTTCACTGCCGTACTGAGCACTCTCATGAAGTCCGCTTCCATCATTTATGTGGCACAACAGCAAAGACAAAGTCCATGCCTTGCCGTGAACGAGTGGCTCCTCTGGACCCTCCGATCTCATTCAGCGTGACCGTCCGATTCAGACCAATCACGTGGCTCGAACCGACCACTCTCATATGCTTCCCATCCACTCTTACCCGCATCACCACCAGCACCTCGCCATCTTTCTCATCCTCCTCCATATCCGCTCCATGCCCCCCTGGAATTCTACAGTTATTACACTCCCATATCGCTCTAACTATTTGTGAATCTGCTTCTGTAGAGTTCAGCGCACTGTAGTCTAGAGTCGGCCACGGGAGGAGGTTTGGGCTTGGTTTTGGGTATGATGTTGCCTTATCGGGCGGGGCGAGAGAGGTGTTGAGGTAGAGTAGATCTATGGATAAGTTTTGGGTTGCGGATAAGAAAGTTTTAAGCGAAGGGAAGTGTAGCTGGAACTGTAGCCTCGCCCAGAGGTAGCCTGGCATGTCGGGTCGGTTCGTCTCATACCTGTCATCAAGCCACGTGGCCCAGTACTGCGATATAATACGTGCGGGAGGTGGGCAAAAAGTGGTTCGGGGGAAGGGTGGGGAGTGGGGGAAAGGGATGGGGGGGGGGGGGGGTGTTGAGGGGAAGAGATGAAAAGGGGGGTTGACATGGGGAGAAGAGGTTGGAGGGTGGAGGGTGGTGTCAAAAATAGGCGGAAGGTACATTGGATTTAGGTAAAGGAACAGGGCAAAATAGGGAGGGCGGAGGAGGGGAGTGAAGGGGGAAGCAAGTGCCAGCACATGTGACGTGGGCTCACTTCAGAAGAATGGGGATTCTGAGGAGGGTGACTGATCTTCATTTGCAGAGAGCATCTGGAGGCAGAGTCAATTCTAAAGCAGAAGATTGTTTGAAAATTATTAAGCGTCTCAAAAAGTGGCTCACCTTCACTTGGAGAGAGCCGACCATCACATCTGGAGGCTGGGATACGTCCAAAGCAGGCCACTCAGCAGGTGTTTCTGATGCTGGTGATGGTGATGGTGATGATGGTGATGATGAATCCTCTGATCCTTGTACTACAGTTGATGGTGGTGAATTGGGGGATTCACCCGACTGTGCTCCCGAGTCTGCTGATTGTGGCTGTAACGAGGGTGACTGTAATGGGGTGTTTTCTAATGGGAGTGACTGTAACGAGGACTGTGGTGTTTCCTGGGGCGGATGCTGCTGCTGCTGACGTGGAACAAACATGAAGGTGAAGAGCAGAGTGAGGAAGACGGTGAGGAGGAAGGAGAGGAGGAAGAGCAGCAGGATGAATACGGTCTTCTGGGTTTCCGGCCACTGCCAGTACTGGGGTTGGGGGTGAGAGGGGAAAAGGAAGGAAAAGGGGCAATGCGTGAGTTTGGGAGCGCGATAGAGGAAGGGAGGAGAAGACAGCGAGCGACGCAATGAATACGGTCTTCTGTGTTTCCAGACGCTGCCAGTACTGGAGTTGGGGGCGAGAGGGACGAAAGGAAAGCAGGGGGGAAATGGGTGCGTTTGCTAGTGTGAGAGAGGAGGGCGGAGAAGACAGAGCAGCAGGATCACTACAGGTCTTTTGTGCTTCAATAAAAATAAAATATCAAATCTTTTGCACAACGAGAATACAGGGAGGAATGAAGAAGAGGGGATCTGTTTTTTTGAGTATTCTAAAAAAAAACTGGGGGTGTGGGTGAGGGAGGAATGGAAAAGGGGAGATGCCGGGCAGGGTCACAATCAGCACTGATTTCTGTGTCTCTGGGCACGCGTGATGCCCGCACGTGCAGAAAGTGGGATCGTGCCTTTCACAATCAGTATTGTTGGGCATATAAAAGGAGGGGGGAATATAGGATGACTTTGGATGTGGGGGTGTGAGGAAGTCGGGGATAAAGAAGAAATTAGGGATGGTTGGAGTGAGAAAAGGGATAGTTGGAGGGAGAAGCAGGACATATTGAGTCAGTGAGAGGAAAGTGGGAGGGGATGATAAAGAGGGAGGGGAAGATGGGTTTGAACGGGAGAGACGGGTTTGGGGGGAGGAGATGGGTTCGGGGCGGGATAGATGGGTTTGGGGGGGGATAGATGGGTTTAGGGGGGGACAGATGGGTTTGGGGGGGATAGATGGGTTTGGGCGGCAGAGATGGGTTTGGGCGGCAGGGATGGGTTTGGGCGGCAGGGATGGGTTTGGGCAGGAGAGATGGGTTTGGGCAGGAGAGATGGGTTTGGGCATGAGAGATGGGGAAGCAAGCGAGGTGGGGCAATCAACTTTTGAGCGTTAGATTGTGCATTGCTGGGAATCAAATAGCTTATTAGACGTCTCAAGGAAGGGGATGGGGACGCAGCGCGCATGAGAGGGTGAATCTTGGGGCGCCTCAAAATGAATCCGCCTCAAAGATCGTCTCAATAAGGGGGATGGGGAGGTAGCGCGCAGGAAGCAAAGGAGATGGCGATGCGAGGGATTGTGAGAGTTGCTGGGTGCGGTATGGAGGTGATTTATACGTATGCGGATGGGGATGGGGATGGGGATGGAATGACCTGTGTGTTGACGGGGGCGGAACGGGTTACATATGCTACTGGATTCATGAAATCGTAATGCACAGACGTGAAACTGATCAACAGGGGGTCTTGTTGAGGAGCCTCGGGAAAAAGACGTACTGACATTCACTGAACCTGAAGGATTTGCTCAATTTATGTGTTTGTGTGTGTGTGTGCGCACGCGCGCGCGCGCGCCCATGAGTGTGTATCCGTTGATGTGGATGAATGCACGTATGTGAGGTGCATCGACTTATGCGCGTGCGTGCGTGTAAATGTAGTATGTACACGTGCTCATCATCAGCTCGCGTGTGCCAGCGAGTGCCTTCACGTGCGCTCCACACGCGCACGTGTGCGTCGCACGCATGGCCTCACGTGGGTTAATTTCTAAGCTTACCCGATAATATCCGCCATATTGCTGCCGTTTACCCCCCATATCCAGCAGCGTGAACCCCGACGCGACCGTTCCCGCCGCGTTCATTTGAATATACCCGTTTCCAACTTTCCGCTGCCCGTAAAAATCCCCAACTCCACCCTCCCCGGTTTCTCCGAAATTGTCTTCTGCCACGTCACCGCCGGCCGCGCTTCGGCCGTCGTCGCTCATCGGCGTTCCCGCATCGCTATAGCCCTTCGGACCGCGACGAAACAGATGGCTCTCCGAATTCGCGGGGCTGCCGGGGCTCGTTCCGCCGAACCGCGGACCCATAGGCCCCGCCCTGATCGGACTAATTGACACGCCGTGAAAGCCGCCGTGTATCTCGTCGTTGTGCGACCCGCTCTCGCTTCCTTGATAGTCAGAAAAATCATCCCGATCCGCGACAAAATCTCCGTATCCGCTATCGACGAGCGAATCATAATTCTCGCCGCCGCCGCCGCCGCCGCCGCCGGTTCCCGTGCTCGCCGCGTCGTCCTCGCGCGCAAGCGCATCAGACGACGCCGCATCGCGATCAGACTCGGAGAGACTGTTGCTACTAGCGTTGTTGCCGGCGCGCCGGCTACTACCGATGCCGCCCCGCCGACTGCGCAGTCGCTTCGCGTGGAGCTCCGCGGCGCGCTGCTTCCCTCTCGATTCCGCCTTGACCGCGTCCTCCCGCTCCGAGGCGGCCTGCATGATTATAGCGCGTACGCGCTCCGACGGCGTCTTCGGCATGGCAGCGCCGAGTGCGGCGTCATCCGCGCCGTCGTCGCCGCCGCTTCTTCCGCCGCCACCCGCGGATGGTTTCTCGACGGAGTCAATGTCGATGGAGAGCGCGCGGCGACCGGACGCCGCCATTTGTCGGCCGCGACTCGACTCGTCCAAGTCGATCGAAAGACTGCTGCGCGCCGGTGGCGGCTGGCGGCGACCGGAGGAGTTTCCCGCGGTCTCTGAGTTCATGATCTCAGCCGTCCGTTCGTCTCTAATAGAAATGACCGTCGATCTACTTGCACTAGTACTACTGGCATCAAATCTGCCGCCGTCGGAAATAACGAGTGGGCGGCGGACGAATGCTGACGAACAACCAAATGCGATTACACCAAGGAATGTTAGACGAAGCGTCGTGAGGAGGTTATGGCGTTAGACTACTACCTTACATTGCGGCGATACTCGGTGTTATCCAGCCCTTGGTAATTGTGAAGGTTGGGTGGTGTGGTAGTTGCGGTCTTGTCTCGCCACTACCAAGAAGGAAGTGAGGAGAGAGGTGAAGAGAAGCGAAGAGAGGCGAAGAGAAGCGCAAAGGTGCTGGGAAGGGTGAAAAGTGGGTAAAGAGTGGCGAAAAGAGATGCCGAGCCGAGACGCCCCCGCCCGCACGGGGGGGCGGATCGACCGCCGGGGAAATGGGTTGTTGTGGAAATGAGGGAGGGGAGGAGAGGAGACGAGACCGAGAAGGACACGTGTGAACAGTACACTTGGAAAGGTGCGACGCGACAACAGGTCAATTGAGGTTTGAGTGAGAAAGCGACAAATTAAGCCAGGGGAATGGAAAAGCATCCCTATGGCCTGCATTGTGCTCTTGTGGTGGTGTTCCGACGATTGAATTATCCGCTAAAGTTAAAATGATAGCGGAGCTTTAGTGTACTGGACTATAATGTAAACTCTGAAACTGGTTTCTACCCGTTTCAGACTGATCATTTGAAAGATTATACAAGCCAAATTCTCGTTTTCCGCGAATGGTGCCGCATATCCCGTTGCGGCCGAACCATGTCGCGAATCCGTAATCGCTCGATGTGGAGCCGCGCTGCTTCGACACTCGCCTTCCGCGGCTCGTCCGCATGGACCTCGTCGATCGAGCTCGCACGGTCAACTTATCCTAATAATATCCCATTAGGTTTGGCATGGCTTATTCCGCAGCGCCGGACCAGAAACATTCCTGTGCCGAACCTCCATGCGTCCGGAAAGGCACAGCTAAGACACGTGGCATCGATAGTTGCACCTAACGATACAATCGCTCAAATTCCGTTCAGTTTTGTCTCGCCCGTCCTGAACCAATATCGCCGTTTCGCATCCGGGGTTGACGGAATCGGAGTTGACGGAGGTGGGAGGGCGACGCGCGACGGGGATGATGGTGTCAGCGCGATTGGCGGGGAGCCGCAGGATGGATCGGCAGATCCGACGGCGGCTGCCGCGACGGACAGAGACGAGACAGACGGTGTGCTTGTAAGGAGCGGCGGTTATGGCGCTGGTTGTACATGTGACAATGGAGCATTTGGCTATGGGCATGGTGTGAGAATGGAGCATGGTGTAACAATGGAGCATGGTGTGACAATGGAGCATGGTGTGACAATGGAGCATGGTGTGACAATGGAGCATGTGACTATGGAGCATGGTGTGACAATGGAGCATGTGACTATGGAGCATGGTGTGACAATGGAGC
This sequence comes from Closterium sp. Yama58-4, assembly GCA_947470075.1. Lineage (NCBI taxonomy): Eukaryota > Viridiplantae > Streptophyta > Zygnematophyceae > Desmidiales > Closteriaceae > Closterium > Closterium sp. Yama58-4. The sequence continues at coordinate 198,397 of CANIUD010000376.1, read as the reverse complement.
ATGCATATGCCGTTCTCTCCATTCTCCCTCCACCACTCCCTTTCCCAACCCCGCCCTCCCTTTCCCTTTCCCCCGACCCCCTTTCCTCACCTCTATCCCCTCTCTGCCCCTCTCCCTCCTTTTCACCCCCGTTATTTCACCTCCTCTTCCTCCTCCCCCAACCCCCAACCCCCCACCGCCCCACACCCACACCAACCTCCCTTTCCCCGTACACTCTTCTCAGGTGCGGGATTTTATGCACACCTGCCCTACCATCCCACAGAGGGTTATTTCACCTCCTCTTTCTCTACCCATTTCCCCCAACTCCCCCCCCACACCTTCAACACTCCCCCTTCCCCTTTTTCCCCATTCAGGTGCGCGATTTTATTCACACCAGCCTCTACCATCCCACGGAGGGTTATTTCACCTCCTCTTTCTCCACAACCCCCAAATCTTCGCCCTCGCCCCACACCGTCCCCCTTTCCCGTTTTTTCCCTCCCTTCCCCCTTCTTTCCAACTCAGGTGCGGGATTTCATTCACACCAGCCTCTACCATCCCACGGAGGGTTATTTCACATCCAACGCTGCTGCTGTCGGCGGCCTCTCGCAGCCAATCAGATTCCGCCAGCTGGCGGGGCGGCGGGAGTGGGTGGCGCTGCAGCAGTTGCTCTACGCCTCTGCTGATACCTCCTGGTTCACGCCCTCGGAGCTGTTTCAGGTGAAAACGCAGAGACGGGTGTTCGTGTTTCAGGTGAAAACACAGAGACGGGTGTTCGTGTTTCAGGTTAAAACTCGGGCATGGTTGTTTCAGGCGATTCAGGTGAGGCGTCCGTTCCTGTTTCGCTGCATCTTTTTCATATTTTTCTGTTGCTGTTCATTCCCAATATCACCCAGGTGTGTGCGTTTTCATTTCAACCATGATGCAATCACCCCTTCCCCCCATCAACCACCCATGTTATAGCGATGCTGTGGCAAACACTAGCATCTTCGTCCCTCATTTTCCCTCCCTTCCTTCCCCCATTCCCTCCATCAGCCATGGTACGGCTATGCTGTGGCGGACTATATTCTCGCCTACCACCCGCCCACCAAACCTCTGAAGGTGAGCTGATCTGGCACCTACCTATCTGCATGCTTTCCATGCTGTGTGATCAGACTTCATTCGCACTCCTGCCGTCCCTCCTGCCAACCCCAACCCCCTTTCAACTCCCTCCTGCACTGCCTCCCAACCCTCCCAACCCACAACAGTAGATGTATGAGGTGGGAGGGTGTGGCGGCAAACAATCCCCTCAAACCCCCTTTGTGTTAGGTCTTATCCCCGACCTACGTAACACCCCAACCCCATCCCTACCGCCCTAATCCCTTCGCGAACCCCCAACAGTAGATTTATGAGGTGGGAGGGGGCGGAGGCACGCTGGCTCGCAACATTCTCGACCGACTGCAGTCGAAGGCTCCTGCTGTGTACCGGCGCTGCCGATACACGTGAGTGAGTGAGCGAGAAAGTGAGCAGTGCAGATGTTTTCAAGTCCAGACTGCAGGAGAAGGCTACCGCTGTGCATGGGCGCTGCTGATACGCGTGAGTGAGTGATCGATAGAGAGAGTGAGTGAGTGCGGTATGCCTTTGCCTGCTGGTTGTTTTGCCAACGCTCCTCTTTTCCCGTCTTCTCCCCTCCTCCTTCTCCCCTCTCCTGTCTCCCAGCTCTGTGGAAATCAGCCCTGCTCTCGCCCAGAGACAAAGAGAGAAAATCACAGGCCGTGCAAATGCTTCGACTGCTACAACCGCCACACATTCTTCAGCTGCCACACCTGCACCACCTCTTTCCGTTTCCACAGCCAGCCCAAATTCCGGTGGAGCCGCTTTGAGTGTTCGCAGAGCGCGGCGAGTGGCCAAGGGTGCACGGGATGGCTCTGCCTCTCGTGATGCTTTGGATGAGTCGCACGAGCATCGCGAAAGGCAGTGCATGAGTCGGCCTTCGCATGAGTCGGTGCATTCCGTGGCGGTGTTTGATGCTGCTGACGTGCGCGGCTGGGGTGAGTGCAGCTGTGTGTATGAGGGGAGGGTGCGTGTCGGGGGAGTGAGGGAGGGTGGGTGAGGAGACAGGAGACAGGCAAGGGAGGGGTGTGAAGAGGGTGCATTGGTGGCTGTGTGTAGGGCAGAAGGAGGGGAAGGACAGAAGTGGTAATTGACTGATTGTTCGTGGGACATGAGCGTTTGCGTTTTCCACCATCTTGAATGGTCTCATCTTCATCTCATCTCATTTATTTGTTTGTCTCGTCTTTCCATCACGGCCTCATGCCATCATGCCATGTGTGCCTCGCAGGTGCACCATCCAACGAGCCATGCTTCATTCTCCTATTCGAGGTGAGCACCACCAGACTTCCTCCAGTGACCTGATTCACCTGATTCACCTGATTCACCTGATTCACCTGATTGATAAGGATTCTCAGCATTCTCAGGGAACTCTTAGAGTGAGAGATTCTGAAATTGGTAGAGAAAACTGGCCGCCAATTTTTGACTTTTGAGTCGATTCAAAAAGTTCAGTCGGTAGAGAACTTCGGCAGGAAATCTTGAGTGGAGTGGAGTCCTTTCACTCATATCCTTTCACAATGCTAATGCCTCTTTGATATCCCCCTCCCCTTGCTCTCTCAGTCAGGTGCTGGACAATCTCCCGTTCTCAGAATGCACTGGAGCAGGGAGGTCAGCGAGTGAGGAAGCAGCTCTTTGTTGCCTCCTCTTCCCCATCCGTCTCCCATTATCCGCTGTTCTCCCTCCCCCACCTCGGCCCCAGGTGTTGGACAATTTGCCACACGACAGGGTGCAGTGGAGCAGGGAGAGGGGCGAGTGGATGGAAACACGAGTGAAGCACGGGGAAAGGGAGGGGGAAGCAGGCATGGGGCATCAGGGAGAGGGGGAGAAGGAGAGGGCAGGGAAGGGGCATGAAGGAGAGGTGAAGGGGGCAGGGAGGAGGCATCAAGGTGGGAATGAGGAGGGTGCATTAAGGCCGTACGAGGTGCTTCGACCCGTCAACGATCCACTCATTCACCGGTGCCTTGCTGCTGCCCTGGTGAGGCTGTCCGTACAGTGTTGGCTCAGCAAGTCTAGGCAAGTTCAATGTTGCCTGTTGCTGCCTGCTGTCTAGCAAGTGTTGGCCTAGACCTATCCAAGCTACACTTGCTGTCTAGTTTCGATGCGACTGCCTCCCGGGTGTTTAAGCCGAGGCCCCTCACCTCAGCAAGGGCCTCTGCTTTTGTCTGCTGCCTCGAGGTTTTTCTGGGCTCACAAGTCAAGGGTGCTCGCTTTTTGAGGCGCCTCGGAAGTTTTTCTGGGCGCACAAGTCAAGTCAAGGGTGCTCACCTCACTGCTTCTGTACTGCCTCTGAATCGAGGGCACTTGAAAGTATCCCAAGGGACGCGTCGCACGGTCACATGCACTCTCCGATGCACTCCCGCGTGCGCTCTCCCATGCACTCTACTACACCCCCTTCCTCGTCGTCTCATCTGTGTGTTTCCCGCTTTTGTGCTTTGCAGAACCAGACCCCATCCTCTGGCACTATCACGACCACCACCACCAGCAGCAGCCGCGGCGGCGGCATGCTGGCACAGCTGTCTGCGTCGTTGCAAGCACTGCTGGCATCGGTAGTGGGCGGAGAGAGAATTTTCTGGCTGCCCACAGGATGCTTGGTGAGTGCTGTTGTCCTGTTCTCCACTTCCCTTCCCCCGCCCCGCTCCCTCCGCCCTGCTTCCCCCAGCCCCCTCCCCCCCCCAACCCCCCCAACCCCCCCGCCACGGTCGTTGCTGCTGACTTCTCCTTGCTCTTCGCCCTGCCCCGTTTCCCGCCTCTTTTCCACCTCATTCCCCTCTCCTCCCCTCTCTGCCCTCCAGCGTCTGCTGGACGCCATATACACAGCGCGCCCCAACGCCACTGTCATCGCGGCTGACTTCTCTGTGCTCCCAGACGTGCGAATCCCAGGCGCCAACGCCCCCTGGTTGCTGCCAAGGTGAGCTGTGTAAGGCGGTGCGGTGGGGTTTGATGCGGTACTGTGGGCCAGCTCACCCACGCCACTGTAATTGCTGCTGACTTCTCTCTTCTCCCTGACGTGCCAATCCCACGCGCCAATGTTCCTCTGGTTGCTGCCAAGGTGAGTATGTGACCCTGCCACTCGTTGTTTCCATTCTCTCCCCGTGCTCCGCGTTCTCACTTTCTCACTTGCCTCCATGCCTCCATGCCTCCATGCCTCCATGCCTCCATGCCTCCATGCCTCCATGCCTCCATGCCTCCATGCCTCCATGCCTCCATGCCTCCATGCCTCCATGCCTCCATGCCTCCATGCCTCCATGCCTCCATGCCTCCATGCCTCCATGCCTCCATGCCTCCATGCCTCCATGCCTCCATGCCTCCATGCCTCCATGCCTCCATGCCTCCATGCCTCCATGCCTCCATGCCTCCATGCCTCCATGCCTCCATGCCTCCATGCCTCCATGCCTCCATGCCTCCATGCCTCCATGCCTCCATGCCTCCATGCCTCCATGCCCCCATGCCTCCATGCCTCCATGCCTCCATGCCTCCATGCCTCCATGCCTCCATGCCTCCATGCCTCCATGCCTCCATGCCTCCATGCCTCCATGTCCCCATGCCTCCATGCCTCCATGCCTCCATGCCTCCATGCCTCCATGCCTCCATGCCTCCATGCCTCCATGCCTCCATGCCTCCATGCCTCCATGCCTCCATGCCTCCATGTCCCCATGCCTTCATCCCTCTAATGCCAACAACATCAGGGGGGAGGCATCACTCAAGACCAATCCACATACCTCGTCCCTCGTGTAAGCACCAGTACACCCTGTGATTGTTACAATCACTTATGCTTCATTCCTCCTTTTGCAGCGTGCTCCACTTTGATTTACTGATTTCTTAGCAGCTTGTTTGTCCTTGGTTCACCTAAACTCTTCTATTTCTTCCTTGCACCGACGCCCCGGTGCCTCTCGCAGTGCTCGGCATACATTTTTTTGGAGCCTATATAATCCTTTTCTTCCATTCCTTGGCACTGATGCCCCCATGCTTCTTACAGGGCTCGGCAGACATTTTCTTTCCAACGGATTTTGGGCTGCTTGAAAGACTTGATGCTGCTGCTTCTGCCCCAGCCTCAGTGGATCGTGTTCGCGGCTCGGTAAGGGAATTGATTCTGTATAGCTCGCAGTATACTAATCAAACAAGAGGTCTCATTCCCGATATCCCCTCGGCCTCCTAGACGCACTCTCTCTCATACGACCCTCTAGCCACAACTCTCACAATTCGTTTTCATGTCAAGTCTACACCCAAGGTAATCTGCACATAAGGTAATCTTGCATGTTTATGTGAATTTGCTTGGCCTGTTCTGATTAACACATTTGTTTGTCCGTTCGTTGTTTCTCTCAAACCTGCCTCAGATCCCGTCTGCGGAGTTTTTGTCAATTATCGCAGCAAATACCTACACCAGAGATGGCTTCAATCCTTTGCTTCATGACTTCTCTAACACACGTATATTTGTCAGCTCCCCTAAGTGATGTTATGATATCAGGTTGTTGCAGGAACATGTTTCGCAATTCTGTAAAACGCGGATGTTGTCAAAACATGGTTCGAATCACCGTCGGATCTTAGTCGTCCTGTGCATTTTGTCCGTTGGATCAAATCGGAGATATTCCCGTCCCTTGCCACACCACAAACAACCCCTTTTTGACAATGCAGGCACGTGTGTTTGCTGCGTCAAGCGAAACGGCCTGTTTTGGCCAGGAACCTGGATTCTTCTCGATTCTCTGTTGGATTCCGCACTATCCAGCTTGTAACCCCATTGGCCAGCTTGTCCGAGCCTGCGGAAAAATAACTGGAGGTTGCTGTCGACGAACCAGACAGCTGCGGGACGAGCCTCGTACCCCCGTTCTCACCAGCCACTCATAGGCCATATTACGGCTCGGCCGCAATATCAAGCCACGTTCGCCAGCCGAAGGCTCACGCACCGCCGAACCTCCACACGAAGCTCACGAATCTGGCTCATAGAAGCGGCTCGGTTGATACTGGCTGGAGGGTGGAGGAGGCTGGAGGAGGCTGAATACCCACAGCACACGCAATTCGCCCCCTTCCCGTCGCCTCGCCAGGCAACCTTTCCCGCAATTTTCGCCAATTTCAGCACTTACCTCGCCCACCATTTCTCGGCCGCCTCCTCAGCTGGGGCTGGGGCCAACCTCCTTCCTGCGGAACCTAGTTATCGTTGTAACAGCCAATCCAACACCTTTGCACCGCATCTTACCGCACCAGAACGCCATCCGGCTTAGCTCCCTTCCTTCCCTCGACAAGCATAAAAAGCGCAGCTTTCGAGCCGAAATCAAGAAAGTGAAATACAGCTACAAGACGTAATTTAGCCAAATACCCAGCGATATTCCAGTTACTCTCACGTGTCAGCGCGTGCGACTCCATCTCGGTCTCTTTTTTTGACGCCACTCCCACAGCTAGCCGCCAACACCATGGCCGCCGAGTACCCTCCTCCTGAGAGCAACCCGCAGTACGCCTCCGCTCCGCCGCCGACAAACTACGCGCCGCCGCCAGCATACTCACCGACGGGCGCAAACCCTCCTCCACCTGCGGGCTACGCGGACGTTGAGGCGGGCGGCGGCGCGGGCAAGCCGCCAGCCGCGACTGGCGGCGGCTCGGGTGGCGCGTCGAGGATGTCGACGTTCATCGGCATCGGGCTGCGAATCGCGCAGCTTCTCTTCTGCATGATATCCTTCTCGTGAGTGGTTTGCCCCGTGATAGTAGGAGAAATTTCGAGACGTCTCAGAACTTTACTAGTCATCTCGTAACTTTACTCTGTCGCATCGCGAGCTGCTCCAATGCATTATCTCCTTCTCGTGAGCCGTGCGGGCATCACCTTCCTGCTCGTAACGACCCCTCCACCTCCTCCGGTTCACCCTCGCCCTCTCTCCCTCTTTTCCCCCTTCCTTTCCTTCTTTCTCCTCTTCCCCCCCTCTCACCCTGTTGCGCGCAGCCTGCTCGTGTCAACCAAGTACGACTACACGAAGCTCAGTTCGGGCGCGTTTCTGCTGGCCATGACCATCATCGGCTTCATCCTTTCCTTCTTCCTCCTCGTCATTCTCGTCGCGTCGCTCTTCGTCTCCGCGCTCCGCCCCTTCCAGGGCAAGCTGCGCCTCTTCCAAGTCGTCGAGAACTGGGTGAGTCCGTAGCTCGCGGTTCGTAGAAAGCACAGCTTCTTTGCCCAGCCCCCATATCATGCGACTCTGATGTGCGCAGCGCGCTCCGCCCCTTTCAAGGCAAGCTGCGCCGCTTCCAAGTCGCCTGGCGCTGGGTGAGTCCGTCACGCGTTTTCTCGCCCGCACTGTTCATCCCGACTCTCTTTCCTCAGCCGCCGAGGTTTCAATCCGCTCACTCTTCCTCTCTCCCTCCTTCCCTCCCTCCCTCTCTCCCATCCGTCCGTCCCCCTTCCCGTCCTCGTTGCTCCCTCGCAGCTGCTCTCGCTGCTCCTCTTCGCGGCGGCGTGCACGGCGGGCGCGCAGGCGTCGGGCTGCGTCAACACGGAGGGAGGCACCTACTGGGGCGTCCACATGTGAGTCTTTCGCTGTCGCAAAGAGAGCTTTGTTTTGCCTTTTGAGGCGCCTCAAAAGCACAGCGGGCACACAGGCGTCGAGCTGCGTCGGCTCGTCGAGAAGCAGCTACTGTGGTGTCTACATATGCGCTTTTCGTTGTCGCAAGGAGAGCTTTTCCCTCGCCATCCAATCGCATGCAACAGTATGCAATGTTTCTTGCAGATGTTGCAAGCAGTCGGAAAAGCCTTAAACACCTTATGAATGTCAAAACAACTTGACAATTGATCAACAATCGAACAGAATCTAATATGCTTATAACCTATCATTTTTTCACTGCAACCCTTTCCTCCCCACTACTCCATTCTTGAAATGCTGCAGTCCCGGCAACAATGACTGTGGGCTGATCAAGGGATCCGTGGCCATGGCCTTCCTCGCCTCCTTTACCTTTTAGAAGACTCAAAAAACTCAGTCTCCCCCCTTTCCCCCCCTCCCCCCCTCTATTCTTGATATTTTGCAGTCCTGCCAACAATGACTGCGGGCTGATCAAGGGATCCGTCGCCATGGCCTTCCTCGCCTCCTTTACCTACATTGGCGGACTCTGGTATGCTCTCTCTCTCTCTCTCTCTCTCTCTCTCTCTCTCTCTCTCTCTCTCTCTCTCTCTCTCTCTCTCTCTCTCTCTCTCTCTCTCTCTCTCTCTCACACACACACACACCTTCATCCCCACCCTCTTGCTCCCATTGACTGTCTTAACAATGTCACTCGTGTTGTCCTGCTCTGGTACCTTGTCATGTAATTGATACCTTGTCATGTTACCCATTTCCTCTGCCGAACGTTTTGCTTCCGCAGGTACTACGCACTCATCTCATACCGCAGGCGATAAAGCATATGGCGGAAAAAGTGGGGCACTATTTATTGAGCAGTCAATAGCTGCCTGGTCTGTACAGGTTCAAAAGGCTCTTCCGTAAAACTTACCCTCTGTTTGCTTTTAATCAACCTGTGTCATTGTCATGCTAGCATTGATGTGCTACACTAAAATGAATGCTCTGGGAACTCTTTTCAGAGTGTGGAGGAGGCTGCTAATCAATTGCAACAGGGCCACAGAAGATGTGTTCTAGCTAATAAACGTAGGCTAATTTCCTGTAGCCTCTCACCACGTTTTTTTCTGTGTGCTTGTATTTCTAGCAAATCATCTGTGCCAGCAGTATCTTTCATCATTTCCCCCCTGATATATCCAAATGCATAATTCCAGTCAAAATGAAAAACTAGTACAGTACATTTCTTACTCTTTACACTTACCTTGTTGACTCGATGGAAAGTGCTGAATTCCCTCGGCGCGCGCAATTCGCCCCCTTCCCATCCGGTCGCCTCGTCTCGTCAGGCACAACCTTCGGTGCAATTTTCGTACACTGTACAGCACAGCACAGCACAGCACAGCACGGCATGGCACTTACCTCGCCCGCGCCGCACACCCTTTCTTAGCCTCCATCCCTCCCCCTTTCTGGGAGCGATCATCCTGCGTGGCACTTTCGAAGCTCACCGTGCAACAGCCAATTGCAAATCATAGCACCACACTACACCGTAATAAATTGCCACACTCAACACCCCAACAGCACATTCATCCAACCAAGCCCCGATTCCTCTGACAAACGTAAAAAGGCCCGTGCTCTCAATATGGCCACAACGGAGATACCCAACCAAAAAACTATATTAGTTTTCTTGCAGAGGTGATTTATTCAACGGAAAGCGCCGCTCGAGTTTATCTCACTTCGACGCCGCAAAAAATCCATATCAGCCTCCCTTTCTGAAATAATTAGCTCCCACCGCTAGCCGCCAAACGCCATGGCCGCCGAATACCCTCCTCCTGAGAGCATCCCGCCGTACGCCGCTGATAACCCCCCATCGCCAAACTACGCGCTTCCGCCTATTTATCCTCCGACGGGCGCAAACCCTTGCTACGCGGACGTTGAGGCGGTCGGCGGCGCGGGGAAGCCATCCGCCGCGACTGGCGGGGAACCCGAGTCGGGCGGGTCGTCGAGGATGTCGAGTCCGTTCATCGGCATCGGGCTGCGAGCCGTCGAGCTTGCCTCCTGCATTGCCTCCTTCGTGTGAGTCGACTCACAAGTCGCCTCGTTGCTCATGTGGGTCGTCGACGGATGTCTATTTATTTTAGGCGCCTCAAATATAGTAGGCTCGGGTGGGGCGTCTGGCGGGCCCAATTATTTGTAGAGGCGTTGAGGATGTCGACGTTCATCGGCATCGGGCTTCGAGTTGTCGAGCTGCCACCTCCTTCATGTGAGTCGTTTGCGATGAGACGCCGCCATTTGCGTTCGACGCAAACGTCATGACGACGACTCGTTCCCATTAAACAAACGCCACCTACGAAAGATTCACACCAAACATGAGTTCGAGTAGTATCACCTATCTGCTCGTAGCGACCCCTCCACCTCCTCCGGTTCACCCCTGCTCTTTCCCCCCTCTTTCCCCCTTCCTTTCCTTTTTTCTCCTCTTCCCTTCCCGCTGTTGCTCTCAGCCTGATCATCATAATTGACGACGGCTACTCGGGATATACCGACAACTACGCGGGCGCGTTCCTGCTCGCCACGACCGTCATCGGCTTCACGCTCTCCTTGCCCCTCCTCGTGATTCTCGTCGCGTCCCTCTTCTTCTCCGCGCTCCGGCGCTTCCAGGGCAAGCTGCGCCTCTTCCAAGTCGTCGAGGGCTGGGTGAGTACCGTCGCACGCTGGAATTTTGCAGGGTGGAAAAGCTGCACCTCTTCCGAGTCTGGGTGAGTCAATCTCGCGGATTGTTAGACTGACTCCCAAGCAGCTCATATCCTGGCATCAATTCAAGCATATTCAGATCGTCTCTCTTTTTTTCGCTCCCTCCCTCCCTCCCCCCCCCGCTCCCTCCCTCCCTCCCTCCCTCCCTCCCTCCCTCCCTCCCTCCCCTAACTCCCTCCCTCCCTCCTCCCTCCCTCCCTCCCTCCCTCCCTCCCTCCCTCCCTCCCTCCCTCCCTCCCTCCCTCCCTCCTCCCACTCTCTCTCCCTCCCTCCCTCCCCCGTCCCTCCCTCCCTCCCCCACTCCCTCCCTCCCTCCCCCCTCCCTCCCTCCCTCCCTCCCTCCCGCCCCCACTCACTCCCTCCCTCCCCCACTCCCTCCCCCCCTCCCTTCCTCCCTCCTCCCCTCTCCCTCCCTCCCTCCTCCCTGCCTCCCACCCACCAATCCGTCCGTCCGCCTCCCCGTCCTCGTTGCTCCCGCGCAGCTGCTTTCGCTGCTCCTATTCGCGGCGGCGTGCACGTGCGCGGTGGGTACGACGGAATCGGAATGCGGCTACTTTTCCTCCTACAATGGCAAATACTAGTGCGTGCTCCGCTGTCGCACACAAAGTGTTATTATTATAATTTCTTTTCTTTCTTTGGCCAACGGATCTCGTCTCGTGCTACAGTTCGCTCTATTCTTCGTTACCAGCAGAAAACACTTCCATGTGTGTCGAACAACTGGAAAAAACAATCGGCAACCAAACCTAGATTAATGCGTATCATGCGCACCTATACCAACCCCCCCACCCTCCCCCCCACCCCCAATACTTTATTTACCTGCTGCAGTCACGCTGGCCAAGACTGCGAGCTGGTGAGGGGATCGTTTTCCATGGCTTTCATTGCCTCCTTTACCTACATTTGCGGATTCTGGTATGAGACTGTTTCCCTCACCTCTTCCTCTCGTCCCTCTCCTCCCCCTCTCCCCTCTCCCCCCTTCCCTTCTCTCTCTCTCTCTCTCTCTCTCTCTCTCTCTCTCTCTCTCTCTCTCTCTCTCTCTCTCTCTCTCTCTCTCTCTCTCTCTCTCTCTCTCTCCCTCTCTCTCTTTCTCTCTCTCACTCTCTCTTCGGACGTCTCCCACTATCCCTCGGTAATTTTGATCAATCTCAACTTCAACCTCAACGAATTGCTCCCATTGACTGCCTTCACAACGTCACTCATGGTGCCTTGGCCTTGATATGGTGACACCCATCTGTACCCCCCATGCCAATCGTTTTGTTTCCGCAGGTACTACGCACTCGTGTCCTATTACAGGCGGTAAAGCTTGTGGAAACAAATTTTTGTGCTACTGGTATTTATCAAACAGTCAATACCTGACTGACCTGTATAGTTTCCAGAAAACTTGCATGCATTTCCTTTTCCTTTTGGCTTCTATCTTCTTACGCGATTACGGTATGTCAAACCTTGTCATGCTACCGTTGATGTGCATTAGTTGTGAAACTGAGATAAATGCACCTAACGGCCCATGCTGCGTGAATTCTTGACGGCGTGCAATGCGCCACAAAGACTACTCAACTCCATAATGTTTACATCGAAACAAACCCAGAGCAAGATATATCGAAAAGCCGGCAGCCAACGAAACGAACAGCTGGTTGGCTTCTCTTTATGGCAAGCTCTGTACAAGCAGCATAAACAGTGTGTAGGATATCCAACCCACTCTATCATGCACTAGGTTAGATCTTGATAACCCCCATCGTTTAACCTCCTTTGCAATGGAAACTGGAGCAATCCCAATTCTTCCAGAGCATGAGTAAACTATTAACCCATTAACCCCGCTTCATGGCAAAGACATAGTACCTGCAAGCAAACAAGCACATAAGTAGAGGAATGAGAAGGGGCAGATGGTTAATGAAGCTGAACTGGAGAGGGAACAGGAGAGAAACAAAGTTGCATGCCCATGGTTTCCACTTCTGAATCCACGGTATAAACGATAGCATTGCGTCCTCCCTCTCGTACTCACTATATAGTGCTCGCTACTCTCGCTAAAACGCGAGCGCTACATCATCACAGAGTGCTAACTATATATGCTGTATTTTCTGTAAGTTTCAGCTGCACTCACCAGTGTGTGCCCACGAATGCGAAAGAGGCGAGGAAGGCAAACGCGACTGACGTCTTGGCGTAGGTGCATGTGTTGGTCGCTGGCTGGACCGCCGCGTAGGTGCTGTTGTTGGGAAGCGGGAGTGAAGAAGGGAACGGGGGAAAAAACAAGTGAGAGGTGAGTGGGGAGCGGGGAGAAGGGAGAACTGTAGGTGCATGTGTTGGTTGCTGTCAGGACCACCGCATAGGTGCTGTGACGGGGGAGTGGGAGGAGCGAGTGGGTGGAGCGAGTGGAATGAGTGGGTGAGAGGGGAGAAGGGAGTGAGGTATTGGCGTAGGTGCATGTGTTGGTTGCTGTCAGGACTGCCGCACAGGTGCTGCGATAAGGGAGTGGGAGAGAGTGGAAGGAACAAGTGCATGAGGAGGCGAGAGGCAGCGTAGGTCCATGCAGTCAAAAACCTTCACGCTCGCAGAGCGTGCAGCACTCAATTTCTCAAGAAGCCGCACGACTCAGCCGGACACGTTGGTACGTAGAGTAACCGAGTTACAAGAGCGCATGAGACAGCAGAGGCGAGAGTCAGAGAAGGCAGAGAGTGCAGCACTCACTTGCTGAGAAAGTTTTGAGATGCCTCAAAACCAGAGAGCACATGGGAACACTCACTTGCTAAAGAAGCCGCACGCCTCGTCAAACACGTTGATACGTAGAGAAAAGGAGAAAAGGTAGAAAAGGTAGATGAGAGCGGGCAGAGAGCAAGTGGAGAGAAACCAGAAAGAACATGAGAACACTCACTTGCTGAAGAAGCCGCACGCCTCGCCAAACACGTTGATACGTAGAGTAAACGAGTTACAACAGCACATGGGATAGCATAGGCGAGAGGCAGAGAGCGCAGCACTCACTTGCTAAAGAAGCCGCACGCCTCGCCAAACACGTTGGCGCCCGTGCAGGCAGCCCCGAAGAGCAGACACACGTTCAGCTGGCGAGGTGGGGATGGGGAGGGCAGGGTGTGTGAGTGAGCAGGTGTGCGTAAGTGTAGGCAGACAAATTTAGACATGATTTGACGAGAGGACTTTCGAGGCGCCTCAGCTTAAGACACGAATGGACGTACGGAGCAGTAATTAGACGTAACAGGCATGACAGTTTGTCCGAAGCAACTTACGAAGCTCTCAAGGGCGAAGAAGAGGTACATGCGCGACTGTTTGTCCCTCGGCGAGCTATTTGTTATTGAGGTGCCTCTATAACAGATTTGTCTGAGACGCTAACGAAGTTTCGTCTAAAGCACTCACGAAGCTCTCGAGGGCGAAGAAGAGGAACATACGCGACTGCTTGTCCCTCAGTGATCTATTCGTGAGGTGCCTCCAAAACAACTTGTGAGAGACACTCATGAAGCTTTGTCGGAGGCACTCACGAAGCTCTCAAGGCCAAAGCGAGCTATTTCTGAGGTGCCACAATAACAGACTCGTCTGAGACACTCACGAAGCTTCGTCTGCCAGGCACTCACGAAGCTTTCAAGGGCGAAGAAGAGGTACATGCGCGACTGCTTCTCCCGCATCGAGCTGCTGACGGCGGCTGCGACGCCTGCGACGAGGGCGACGAAGGAGAAGATGAAGGCGATGATGCCCGCCGCCAGCAGGAACTGGCCCGTGCTCAGCCCCGTTAGATTGCCGTCCGCGGCCGCGAGGATACTGTGCCACAGTGTGGGTCGGGAAGGGTGATGAATGATTAGCCTCAAAAGGAGAAGATGAAGGCGATGATGCCCGCCGCCAGCAGAAACTGGCCCGTGCTGATCCCCGTCAGATTGCCGTCCGCCGCCGCGAGGATACTGTGTGGGGGCGAGGGGAGGGGAGGGAGCAGGGGGAGAAGGCGATGATGCCCGCCGCCAGCAGGAACTGGCCCGTGCTGATCCCCGTTAGATTGCCGTCGGCGGCCGCGAGAATACTGCAGGGGAAATGATGGGGAGGATGTCACATAAGGCGCCTCAAAGCGAGGGGATGGGCGATGATGCCCGCCGCCAGCAGGAACTGGCCCGTGCTGAGCCCCGTCAGATTGCCGTCCGCCGCGGCCAGGATACTGAAGGGGGGAAGGGGAGCGGTAGGAAGGGGAAGGGAGCGGTGAAGGGAAGGTGAGCCGCCAGCAGGAACTGGCCCGTGCTCAGCCCCGTCAGATTGCCGTCCGCCGCTGCTAGGATGCTGTGGGGGCGGAGGAGGGAGGGGGGCTTGGGAAAGGTGCGGAAAGGTGATTTTCGAGGCGATTCAACAGGAGAAGATGAATCCGATGATGCACGCTGCCTGCAGGAACTGGTCCGTGCTCAGCGCCGTCAGATTGCCGTCCGCCGCCGCTAGAATGCTGCGGGAGGGGGGAAAGGAAGGGGAAGGGAGCGGCGGGAGAAGGTGGGCCGCCAGCAGGAACTTGCCCGTGCTGAGCGCCGTCAGATTGCCGTCAGATTGCCGTCCGCACCGCGGGGGGACATGAAAGGGGAGCGGCGGTACACGGGAACGAAAGGTGAGCCGCCAGCAGGAACTCGCTCGAGCTAAACGCCGTCAGATTGCCTTCCGCCGCCGCTAGGATGCTGCGGGCGGGAAGGGACGTGGAGCGGTCGCAGAGAAGGGGAGACGCGGGGGACGGATGGGACGCGCGCGGATGAGCGCGCCCGGGGAGGGGGGAGAAGAGGGGGGTAATGGTGCGCGCCAGGGTGAGATAAAAAATAGTGGAGGCGGGTGAGTATGATAGAAAATACAGTAGCCGACATAGAAAATACAGCAGCGGAGAGAGTCTCCTTATCAACGAATACTGTCCGTCGCCCCGACTCGAGGTTCTCAAAGTGAGATGTTTAAAACGGTAATGCTTTCAGCTGGAACGTAGTGACTTTTGAGTCTAGAAAAGGAGCGTGACTCCTACGCAGTTTCACCGTGGGTAACTCGTGTCTAGCGAAACGGTAGACGGTCGCACCTGAAGGAGATGAGGGTGAAGACAAACTGACAGCCGCGGAGAATAAGCGCGGCGGCCGACATGGTTGCGAGTGGAAATGGTGGCACCGCGGTGGTTTCCAAACGGCTGGTCTAGCGGCTTGCAAAGAAAGGAGAACTGGCTACTGTTGTCAACTCAGAAGGCTAACAGTTAGGGTTTAGAAGGGAAAGTGGGTAAGCAAGTTTAGAGGCTTTGGGCTGCGGCTGTGAAATGACGCTGGCGGAAATGTCTCGCTTGTTCAAATCTTGAAGATGACGACGATGAACGATGAAAAGCCTGCTTGATCTCTTTTGGGTTTGAAATGGCGGCTCTTTCCTTCCGCTACCAGCATGCAAGCCGTCAAAATGAAGAAACCAAAGAAAGTGGGGTGGCGACCAGGGCCTAAGTTATCAGGGCAATTACCCTGTTTTGACTGAAATTATAGGGTGTTTTTTCTAGGAGCCCTGATTTTCACAAGGTTTTTTCCGGACCAGCCCGTAAAACTGAAGGGTGATTTTTGAGTCAGCTCGGATCTCTCCGGGGAGTTCTCAAGGGGACCCGTATAATTTTAGCAGACATGTTCTCCCCGACCTGCCTTGCATTCCTCTCGGTCTCCCTCTAAACACACGTTGGGCCAATTTTAGTGAATTTCCTAACCACTCTCTCCTTGTTGGCCTCCATGTGTCTGATTGCCCCGTTCTACGTCGACATGGCTTAGAAGGCCAATAAGGAGAGAGTGTCTGATTGCCCTGTTCTCCCGATGTACTCTTCCTCATCGTATTTTTTTCTAAGTCTACAAAAAGTATCTCGCTCACCCCTCCAGAGCCACTCCATCTCCAATCTCCCCAGCCCTCGCGCAACCCACTGTGAGTTTCCCGCGAAATTCTGGTAATGCATGTTTTCAGGCCTTTTCTGGCTCGAACCCGGATTCGTCAAGGTTTTTTTCCCGCTGGCTCGGATTTTACAGGGTCTTTTTCACAGGGGCCCGGATCGTCCGAGCTAGCAAAAATCCTAGCAATAGCCCTGGTGGCGACGAAGAAAGGTGGGGCGGAAATGTCGGCGCGAGGAGCATGGTTGCCTGTTGATTTGGAGGTTGATTGAAATCGTTTTGAATGGGCCAACATCATAGACATGCAATGTGGTAACCCTATTGCAATGTGCAATAGACGGTTTTTGCATACAATCGAATAGGGTTACCAGACTGTTTTGCATGCCTGTGATGTTGGCCCCATCAAGGTTGGCTGGAAATCGCAGGGCAAGGCAGATGCAAATGCGAGTCGCACACCTTTCACCAATCACAAATCACCATAGTGCTTGAGAAAACCGAAACCAACCGCAACCGAATCTTTCAACCAGTCGAAACAATCCACATGGGCTAGCACGTATCGCGGGCAATGTGAAAAAGGGGAAATCGAACCTTCTGGGCTGTCATGACGTGGAGTCAAATTCCAGTGCTGACTACGTCATATGTACCCCTCGCACTGCTGTCACGTACGTCATATCTGCTGATGTTCGGTGGAACTTTGGAGGGATGGCATTATCCTCGCCACCCAACTGATAGTGTACCGTCCTCACTACAATCATGTGACGGTCATTCCTTACTGTACTTGGGGGGACCTTTTTGAAGAGCCTGCATGTATTCTTTACTGCATGTGCTTATGAAAGGCGAGCCACCCAACTGAAGTGCAATGAGTTTCTCACAATGTTACTGTATTACGATCCAAAAGCTTCCCACTACAATTCAGCTTAGTCAAAGAATCTAAACAAAGCATCCAGGACTGAAGAAGTTGTTGCTCGCTAAACGCAGGGGCACCAGTGTTTCGCCATCTCATCTACCGCACAACTAATTTATCTAGTGGTCATTGGCAAGAAGGAAGAAGAAATGCCTGTCAGTGGAAGGGCAGGGGTGTTGTAGAAAAGGTAGAGCAAAGAAAATAAGGTTTAAACTCCATAAAATCGGTCAACCCATTGCAAAACAATGACGAGAACACGAATCAGAAGAAATGGAAGAAATACAGGTGTACCACGAGATAAAATGATTGCGCAGACATTCAGCGGACCCACAGAACATATCACAAATCGAGCCAACAGAAGGACGAGCCGACTAGGACGAGGAGGCATACCAGAAGGAGGCGATATAGGTGAAGGAGGCCATCTACCATGGCCACCGACCGTGCCACAGACTTTTGAGTCGACTCAAAAGTCAACAGGACGACGAGAAAGCAGACCCTCGTACGCGTGAAGGGAGGCATACCAGAATGTGGCAACACAGGTGAAGGAGGCCATATACCCCATGGCCTCCGACCATGCCAGCAGAGTGACTTTGAGTTGACCCAGTATACAAGAGAGACGTACCAGAAGGAAGCAATGTAGATGAAGGAGGCCATATACCCCATGGCCACCGACCATGCCAGCAGAGTGCAGTCATCGCCACTGGTGAAAGGAAAGGGTGGGGCAGATTGCAGGGATAGAGGGTGGGGGAAGTTGCAGGAAAGGGGAAATGCGAGGAGATTGCTGCCATGTTCAGACACTCGTGGCTAAGAGAGGGATGGGGGGTGAAGGAAGGGGGGAAGAGAGCTTGGGGAAATGGGAAGGGCGCTGAGGAGAAAGGGTTTAGGCATTGGCGGAAATGGGGAAAACCTTTTTCGAAAATGGGAAGAGACAGATATGAGGAGAACAGCCAGGGAACATGAACGGAGGAAGTCAGGCCTCAGAAGAAAGAGCGTCAGAGAACAAGGGCAAAGGGAGCCGGACGCAGAGATCATGAGAGAGAGAGGGAGGGAGAGGAGAGAAAGGAAGAAAGGAAGGAGGGAGGGAGGGAGGTAGAGGAGGGGAAGGAAGGAGGAGAGTAGATGCAGCGGGAAAACGAGGGGACGGTGGTAGAAGGAGGTGGGGAGGGGACGGGGGGGATGCGGGTGGGCAAAAGGGTCTGGTTGAAGAGTAGGAATGCCGATTGGGCGGGAGGAGCGAGAGGCGTGGGAGGAGCAGGAGGAGCGGGAGGGGCGGGAGGGCGAGAAGAGCGGGAGGAGCGGGAGGAGCGGGAGGAGCGGGAGGAGCGGGAGGAGCGTGGGACGCACAGGAGGTTGAGCAGGGCCATCCCGTTGTAACAGGCGTTGACTCGGAAGAAAGAGTTTAGCGGTGGATAAAGAGAGAGGTGGGGACAAGGTGGAAGGAGCAGGGGACGGAGCGAGGGAACGCACAGGAGGTTGAGCAGGGCCATTCCGTTGTAGCAGGCGTTGCCGCGGAAGGCGCTGGCTGTAGCAGACGCGCCGAAGAGCAGCATCAGCATCATCTGCCGGCGAAACAGAGACCAGGGGGGAAGCGCATGGGGAAGAGGGCGGAAGACGCGCGCGCGAAGACGCGGAGCGGAACGGGGTTCGGATTGACAAGATGCGAGTGGGACGAGATGGAGCGTGGGGTATCGAAAGAAAATAAGGCTGGAGAATTCTCAGGAGCGAGAAAAGAGAGTTCGGCGGAATTGAGAGGAAACTCACGAAGCTGATGTAGAGCTGGATGCGAATCGCGTTGACGGCCATGGACGGCTTGCGGCCGAGGAACGTGACGGCCGCGCCGATCACGGAGAGGCAGAGGCCCGTGATAGCCATGGAGAAGAGGAAGCACGTGGAGTTAAAGCCCTTGTAGTTCATCTTCATATACGTCATCACGCTGGGATGGCAGCGGGGGGGGGGGGGGGGGGGGGGGGGAAGAGGGGGGGTGGTGGGGGGGAGAAAGGGGGAGAAAGAAGGGCGTGAGAGTGTCTTGGTGCTCTTCTTTGTCCGCCTCGTGAACGTTATTACGCGGGGGTGGAAGTGGGGGACGCGAGTAAGGAAGGGGCGCGGGGAGGCAGAGGAATGTGACGGCCGCGCCCGTGATGGCCGTGGAGAAGAGGAAGCACGTGGAGTTAAAGCCCTTGTAGTTCATCTTCATATACGCCATCACGCTGGGGTGGGAAGAGGGGGGAGGAAGTAAGGTGGGAGGGAAGGGAGAAGAGGAGGGAAACGGCGTGAGAGTGTGGAGTGGTGGTGGGTTAAAGCCCTTGTAACGATCTTTACGAACGTCATTATGCTGGGCTCAAGGGGGAGCGGAAGGAGGCGGAGAACACGGGGGGAAAGGTGGGTGAGAGGAGGTGGCGGTGTGAGCAATTTTTCAGTCGACTCAAAAATCGACTTATCACAGGTGGGTAGAGTTGAGAGGAGGTGGAGGCGCGAGCGCGCGTGATGAAGTGGAAGAGTTAGCACCCATGTTCGATTCACATGTGAACGTCATTAAGCTGAGGTACAAAAAGGCCGGGGAGCGGGGAGTGGGGAGGCGAAGTTACCTTACCATGCTGTGTTCTAAGACGTGCTTTGAGGCATTTGAGGGGTCTACGATTTAGGAGGAAATCCGGAAAGTTTGAAAACCATGCGGCTTGGTCGTGTTTGCCGCCGGGCTGACAATCTCTTACTTTGTTTTGAGTCGACTGAAAATAAAGCCTTTTTTTCGCATTTTATACGTTGTCACCAGGCTGAGCATACTCCACCAATGGTGAGCATTGGAGCGCCGATAGGAATGGAGCGGGTTTGGCGGGAATGACGCGCGGCGTGCGCGAAACATGAACGACGTATGCGAAAGGAGTGCGACGTACACGAAGGACGCGATGCAGAAGCATATTTCCAGAAAGCGCAGGATGATGGGGATGACCAGGTACGACGACGAGCTGCGGTCCTTTCCGTCTCCCGACATGGCTGCACTGGCGTGTAGGCTGCGACGACGACAACAAAGATAATGTCGCTTGTTTCGCTAGATGTTTATAGGTGCTTCCTGATGCCAGATGGTTGACAATCGGAAGTGGGCTGTTCGGTTTGGCACTCGAGCGTTGATGCGAAAGCAAAGAGCTACTATGCATGCATTTCTTTTACTGATGTGACAAGCGAGGGAAATGCAATGCAACAGATAGTGGTGAGGGGGAGAGTGCCCACGGAAGCGAGTTGGACGCACAACCTGAACGTTCAGCAGGTCTGGGGGGAAGGGGGAATGGAAAAGTGGGAGGAGGGGGGTTTGCGGGTTGGCGTGGGCGGGAGGATTATGGGCGGGGAGGAGAATGGGAGGGGGGTGAGAGGAGGGGGGGAGTTGAGTGAGAGCTCGAGCCGCAGCATGAGCTGTGCGCGAGAACATGACATTGGCGGTCGCACAAATATTCTTGTGAGAAGTTTCTGGAGGCTGATGCGGTTCAGATATCGGGCAACGGAAGAATACATGTTTGCGAGGATTCTGCTGTGGATAGGGCTTGAACCGCTGGATTCGTAGCTGACCAGCCTCAAAATTACCTTCCTGAACATCGTGTAGCTTTATACAATATTTACTACAAGACCCGAAAAAATAATTCCGGTATTTTTTTTGAAATCGGTGCCCCTTGTTGAACACAAGGGGCATCACAATTGCCCATATTTTGGTGCCCCATTTCTCGTTGCTCCTCCTCCGTCCGATCTTCAAAGTGGGCACGTTCTACCCATGGATACTTCAGGTGGAGAAGTCGAACCGCCTTCAGCGCCAGAATCTCCTGTCACCCACAAAGTCAGCGGTTCCCGCCATTTCTCCATCTAGCCGCGCTCGTGCCCTGCGCAAACCAAATCGCGCGGCTCCAACGTGCTTTCTTTCCATCTTTGGGCTGACCTGCCAAGAAAACTCATCCCTCCCTCGCTTCCCTTCCCCCCCTCCCTCTCCTCCCCCATTCCTCTCCCCTTTCCCTCTACTGTACTCCCTCACTTCCCTTCCTCTCCCCCTTTTATTCCATCCCCTCCCCCCGCCACCCTCACCCCCCTTCCCCCGAACCTCCCCATCTTCGCACACCCTGTTGGTGAAGCCACAACCACCCCCACTCCATTCCCCTAGTCCACAATTGTAGAAACTTCAGACGAACTGCCGAATACTCGTTGCCAAAGCGACATTCTTCACGCAAGCAGTGTTCGTGCACTCTAATTTTCACACGGCCAATACTCCCACAAGCGGTTCGTCGAATCGTGTTCGTCAGTAGTCCTACCACTTGTCGCGGTTGTCACTCGGCCAAGCGTCGCAGCCATGGCGGGTAGCTCGGCCAAGCTTTTGCCCCTCGCGCTGCGCTTCCTCGAGTGCTGCTTCTGCTCCGCAGCTTTCGCGTACGACACGCTCCACCCACTCTCTCCGTTTTCGTCAAAGCCACCTTTTTTTTCTCTCTCTCTCTCTTTTCTCGTTCTCTTTTCGACTTCCCTTTCAATTTCCGTCCGCTTACCCTTTGTGGGCCGCCGCGAAATTTCCTGCTGTGAGAAGAGATGAAAAACACGCCAAACGTTGTTTTTAGTCGTTTTCAGGTGACTCTCCAATACGACATCCGTTGCGTCATCGAAACATTCCGACAAACGTGGCTATTCGTTTTTAATCGATTCTTCAATGAACAAATAAAAAGAAACCCACGCGGCAGTCATTCGCTTCAAGCTCCGCGGAGAGCTTTCCTGATTATAATGGTTGCCGTGCCTTCGTAATCGCTCCAGCGATTTCGGTCCAAGTTGTCCCTACCAGCAATTGCTGGTTCAAGAACCTTCCTGCCTTCGTTCCCCGTCCACGCGACGCGGGGCCATCGCTGCTCCGCCAACTGCGGACAGCCCACGCGAAGGCGGAAGCGCAGAAGTAGGAAAAACGTCGAATAAAAGCACTAGTGCGGGAAGCAGGGGCGGTTCGGGAAGAAACCGTCCGGCTTGCGGCATTCCGTGTATTTTCCTATGTAGTTGCGGCACTCCGCCCCTTCCCTTTCCAAACCTTCCTCTTCCTTTCCTCTCCTTCCCCCTCCAGCTTCCCCACCACCAACCTCCCCTCCGCTCCCCCACCCCTTCCCATAATCCCCTTCCTTCTTTCTCAACCCCCTGCTCCCGTCCACCCTTTTTCCCTCCCGCTCTCCCTACCTCCCTTCCTCCTCGGCATCCTCTGCAGCCTCATTTCTCCCAAACAGCACCAACGTAACTGCATTTCTGTTGGACACATCAAAACTCTCCCTCCCTCTTCTTCCCCTCTCCCTTTCTCACTGCCTCCCAAACCCATCCTCCTCTCCTCTCCCTTTGTCTCCTGTGCTCCCCTCTCCTGTGCATCCTGGCAATGCGACGGCGTTCGGCGCGCCTCTTCGCGTACTCAGCTGTTACCGTTTCCCTCTCTTCCTCCTTCCAATCCCCGTGTTTCCCCCGCAGCATCCTGTGCTACCTCAACTTCTCCTGGAAGAGCATCAACGTGACGGCGTTCATGTTCGGGACGGGCATCACGGGGCTCATCCTCTCCTTCATCCTCATGCTCGTGCACGCCGCTAACGTCGCCGGGGTCAAGATGGACTCGCTCGGCGCGCAGCTCTTTGGAAGCTTCGTAAGCTTTGCTTGTGCTCGCTCTGGAAGTTCCTTGACTCTCCTCCGAACCTCAACCAAGCCTCTCCTCCGTACCCCTCCGTACTTCTCGTCCAAACTTCTCAACCGAGCCTTCCGTCCGAAGCTCTCCCCCTTCCCACGTCGTTTGTCCTGCTATCGGCGCGTTTCTCTCGTGCGCAGCTACAAGTGCCCGCCCTCATCAGCAACCCCTGGTTTACAATTTCGACGTCGTCTCTTACATTCGCCGTGTCGTGAGCGTCAAGGTGATTCACTGAAGTCGCTCCGACCACCCCTCCTCCTTGCCCCCCCCCCCGCCCCCTTCCCACCTCCCCCTCCCCCCACGGCAGATGATGATGATGCTGCTGTTCGCCGCGTCGTGCGCATCAGGCGGATTTCGAAGAGACGATCCAATGCCACCCCTCCCACCCCCATCCGCCGCCCCCCCTTCTCCCCCTTCCTCCCCCCACGGCAGATGATGATGATGCTGCTGTTCGCCGCGTCGTGCGCGTCCGCGGCCTTCACGTCGCGCATGTGCTCCTCCTACTCCTCCAACTTCCTCCTCGGCTACATGTGAGTTTGGTGCATGTGTGTGTGGGGGGCCGGGCAGGGAAAGGGGGGGGGAGAGGGAGGGAGGGGATGTGTTGTGGTTGCGTCCGCGGCCTTCACGTCGCGCATGTGCGCCTCCTACTTCTCCAACTTCCTCCTCGGTTACATGAGAGTTTGGTGCATGTGTGTGTGTGGGGGGCAAGGAAGGGAGGAGGGGGAGGGTTCTGGGGGTTCTTGCGCGGCCTTCACGTCGTGCATGTGCTCCTCCTACTCCTCCAACTTCCTCCTCGGCTACATGTGAGTTTCGAGTGTGTGTAGGGCGGAAGGGGGTGTGGGTGCGTGTGTGGGTGTGGGTGCGTGTGTGGGTGCGTGTGTGGGTGCGTGTGTGGGTGTGGGTGCGTGTGTGGGTGTGGGTGCGTGTGTGGGTGTGGGTGCGCGTGTGGGTGTGGGTGTGCATGTGCTCCTCCTACTCCTCCAACTTCCTCCTCGGCTACATGTGAGTCCCATCTGCCCTCCCGATTGTGTGTGTGTGTGTGTGGGAGAGGGGGGGCGGAAGGGGTGCGGGGAGGAGGGGAAAGGGAGGAGGGGGTGGGGTTCATATGTACATGTGTGTCCGAATCCCCCACTTACCACTCCTCCCCCCCTCCCTTCCCTCTCCTTTTCCCCCTCCACTCCCCACTTTCTCTAACGTACTCTTTCCCTACTGTGCTCGCTCACCCCCCTCCTGCAGCGCGTATTTTTTGTTTATCTATCTGCCCTTTGCCAAACCTCTCACCTTTCTTCCTTTCTGCTCTGCCCCTTGATGCTCCTCGTCCCCCCCTTCCTTTGTTCCTTGCTCTCCTGGTGTATGCGTTACAGTCAAGACAGCTGCACGCTTCTCAAGTGGTCCAATGCCATGGGCTTCCTCGGCACATTCACCTACATGACATCGTTCTGGTGAGTGCAGTACACTCTGCTAAGCTTTTGTAACTAAAATATGTGCAACACCAATATATGCATATGTGCAACAACAATGTTTATGCACTATCGGAA
Source organism: Closterium sp. Yama58-4 (assembly GCA_947470075.1). NCBI lineage: Eukaryota > Viridiplantae > Streptophyta > Zygnematophyceae > Desmidiales > Closteriaceae > Closterium > Closterium sp. Yama58-4. Next base: position 174,113 of record CANIUD010000376.1, on the reverse strand, counting down.
CTGCCGGCAAGGCTGGCATGGGATGCAGTGTCATCCCCTTATTCACACTCATCTGGAAACCATGTTTCTACCTCCACCTGATGCATGCGCATGCATGTATATAACATGAAATGCTTCTATAACATGTGTCTCTGATGTATTTGGTGGTTTTGCAGGGTATTTACTTCTTTCATTTACATGGAAGCATAGATCTGAGGGTAGGGCGTGACATGATTGCTGACCTACGTCCCTGCAGTGCATGTTAGGCAATCATATCTTAGGTTTTGAAGGACTTAAGCATAGGCGAGCTCAATTAGTATCCTGGGTCTCTGGAACACATTCTCCGTTTTCCTCTTTGATATCACCACCGAAGCCACCCCACCGTAAAAGCATCACATTTAGCATTTTTGTTTTGGTGTAGACACAAAGAATCTTGCAACCTGGTTGTGGGATTGTGGGGGTAGCGGTGAAGAAAGTCTTGAAAGCCTTGCACCACGCCACAAATTGATGGTCGTTGTATACAAACTGTTCACCTTCTAGTTCGAGAAAAACAAGGACCCATCAGCTCGTTTTTGTGTGTCCTTCGTTATTATTTACAGGATTTAATAACATGTTCTTGTGAGTTTTTTTAGAACGCTCATGAACCATCTCCTTTCAGGAAATCGTCCCCGTGTCATTCCTGGTTGGAATACGAACCAATCATAGTCAGTCAACCACTCGACTTTGTACCACGTGGGACAGCATTTCTTGCACCTCCACCACGAAAATGACCCACGCGGCAATTCCTCTCCCCGGATGATTGGTCGAACTCTATTCAGCCGCCGTTTTAGAAGTTCTTCTTGACTCCATAACGAGGATAGTTCCCTCGATTCTTGCCCAACCCTATTCACGTCCTGCTGTTGTAGCAGCATCGTCTGCTCTTCTTTCCTGGCTTTCCCTCAGCCTAAGTATTTCTTCCGCATGAAGAGTTACGGCTAGGGTCTTGATAAAGCTTCTGATACTTCAGATTGCTATGATGCTCTAGGACCCAGTTGAGTCTTCTATGGTCGAAGTAGGTTGTTTTGTCGGTTATCGCGATAAGATAGTTTCTGTCTCATTTGCGCATGGCGCGAGGCCAGTAGCTCCTATATGATATAAGTGTATACGAGACCAGTATCTTTGAAAGTATCAGCCCAGTATTTCTAATGTTATTATAGAGTATACATTCTTATTCGTATATACTCGATACAAGAATAAGTGCATTTTGTTACAATGGAGAAGGATATGCACGAAGTGTCGAACCTTATAACGGATGGAGACGGCGGCGCGAAGGTGGTTGCGGGAAGGAAGGCACCGACAGTTATCGCACAGACTGAGCGGCGCGACAGAAAAGTCGTCGCAGCGGTTAAGGCACTGGCGTCGCAGCCGTCGCAGAGGGGTTTCGTCGCTGAAGGGATGTCCGTGACGTGGACACGGCTACAGTACTCCGTGCCGGCAGCCAATGTGCGTCACTGTAGCGCTTATAATCGTTTGTGTTCAAAAGAAAAAAATAAGTGTCTATTTAGAAATAGCTACAGCACTTCCCCCCCCCCCCCCACACCCCCCACATCGCGCCCCCGTCCTCTCATCCTTTTCCCATCCTCGCATCCTTCCCCCCATCCCCACATGCTATCTTTCATTCCCGTCTTTTCCCCCCCTCCCCACGCCAGTCCGAGTGGTGCTGCGTGCGCGCGGAGGACGATGCGACCATCCGCCATCCCGCATCCCGCCGTCCTTTCCCCCCATCCTCCCGTCCCCCCGTCCCCTGTTCCCCCATCGCCCTATCCCCCGCCCGCCAGTCCAAGTGGTGCTGCGTGCGCGCGGAGGACGACGCGACCATCTACCGCAAGAAGGTGATGATGAACGTCACGGGGGGCGTCGCGCCGGGCAACCTGCTTGCCGTCATGGGGTGAGTGTGGGGGATGGGGTGAGTGGGTGTGGGATAGTGTGGGGTAAGGTTGGGATGGTTGAGGGCTTGTGCCACCATCTACCGCAACAAGGCGATGATGAACGCCACTGGGGGCGTCGCGCCGGGCAACCTGCTTGCCGTCATGGGGTGAGTGTGGGGGATGGGGTGAGTGGGTGTGGGATAGTGTGGAGTGGAGTTGGGAGGGATGGTTGGGACGGTGTGAGCGGCCATCTACCGCAACAAGGTCATGATGAACGTCACGGGGGGTGTGGCGCCGGGTAACCTGCTTGCTGTCATGGGGTGAGTGGGTGTGGGATAGTGTGGGTGAGGTTGGGATGGTGGTTGCGTGCGTGTGCGACCATCTACCGCAACAAGGTGATGATGAACGCCACGGTGAGTGGGGCCTTCAAGAGCACCCACCCCAACACCCCCTCCTTCCCTGTCCCCGTTTTATTCACACCTCCCCTCCCCTTTGTCAACCTTTCCTCTCTCTCCCCCAGTCCCGAGGGCTCTGGAAAGTCCCTCCTGCTGCACATGCTGGTGGGGTGGCTGGAGGGCGGCCCCAACTTCCGCGGCAGCATAGAGTACAGCGGAGAGCCGTTTGGCGCCACTACAGGGCTAACCCAACCCCTCCACATCCCCGTCCCCCCTTCTCTACCCCTCCCCTGTGTACCCTTTTACCTCTTTCTCCCCTAGTCCCGAGGGTTCTGGCAAGTCGTTGCTCCTTCACATGCTGGCGGGGCGGCTGGAGGGCGACCCTAACTTCCGCGGCAGCATAGAGTACAGCGGCGAGGCGTTTCTCTTCATAATGGCCCATGCATGAGCCCCCTTTCCCCTCCCATCCTTCTCTGTTACCCAGTCCTGAGGGATCAGGCAAGTCGCTGCTGCTGCACATGCTGGCGGGGCGGCTGGAGGGCGACCCCAACTTCCGCGGCAGCATAGAGTACAGCGGCCAGCCGTTTGGGGCGAATCTGAGGCGCGAGATCGGGTTCGTGGAGAACGACGTCGACCTGCAGGCCAATCTGACGGTGAGATGGGCTTGGATGGGGGATCGGACGGTGGAGAGTAGCGTGCCGGATGACTTGACGGTGTGTGTGGGTCGGCAAGGCGATCCGAGATTGGCTCTGTGGAGAACGACGTGGACCTGCAGGCCAATCTCACGGTGAGGATTGAGCGTCAAGGTGATCTGACGGTGGGGGTTGGCTTGCAGGGTGGTCTGAGCATGAGAATTTCTTGCCTTTCTCAACCTTTCCTCAACCTTCCTCCAACCTTCCCTCAACCTTTTACTCAACCTTCCCACATTTTTCTCCCCACTTCCGGCCCCAGGTGAAGGAGACGCTCATGTTCGCGGCCATGCTGCGTCTGCCCGAGGGCACGGGGAAAATGGATCATATTCAGTGGATTGACCCCCACCTTCCCCACAACCTCTCTCCTCCCTACCCCCTTCCCCCCTCCCCTCCCGTCCCCAGGTGAAGGAGACGCTCATGTTCGCGGCCATGCTGCGGCTGCCTGAGGGCACGGAGGAGATGCAAGATCTAGTGTGCTAACCTCACCTTCCGCACAACCTCTCTCCTCCCTACCCCCTTCCCCCTTCTCCCCTCCCCTCCCGTCCCCAGGTGAAGGAGACGCTCATGTTCGCGGCCATGCTGTGGCTGCCTGAGGGCACGGAGGAGACTCGAAAGACAGTGTCGGCTCTTCTCCCCCGCCTTCCCACCTCCTCTCCACGTGTTCTTCCACCCCACAACCCCCCTTTCCCCCCCACTGGCAGGTGAAGAAGACGCTCATGTTTGCGGCCATGCTGCGGCTGCCTGAGGGCACGGAGGAGATCGACCAGATCGTGTCAGCTCTTCCCCTCACACCTCCCCACCTCCTATCCGCATGTACTTCTGCCGCACACCCCCCGTTTCCCCCCTACCCAGGTGAAGGAGACGCTCATGTTCGCGGCCATGCTGCGGCTGCCTGAGGGCACGGAGGAGATCGACCAGATCGTGCGAGTGGAGCACGTTTTAGATTCGCTGGAGCTCACTCAGTGAGTGCTGGGATAGGGTTAAACTCATGGGTAAATGGGTGGCTGGGTGGGGAGATGTGAGGGTGGCTGGTGGTGCTCAGAGGGTGAGTGAGGGCACGGAGGAGATAGATCAGATCGTGCGCGTGGAGCATGTTTTAGATTCACTGGAGCTCACTCAGTGAGTGTTGCTGGGATGATGGTGGGGGTGAACTGATGGTTGGCTGGGTGGGTGGCGATTGTATGTGTGAATTTGGATGGGTGGGTAGTTGGGTGGGTGAGTGAGTGAGTGGGTGGGTGAGTGAGTGGGTGAGTGGGTGGGTGGGTGAGTGAGTGAGCGAGTGAGTGAGTGAGTGAGTGAGTGAGTGGGTGGGTGGTGGTTCGGTGGGGGGCCGGGTCGGGGAGGTTGGGTGTGCATAAAGTTCCTCAGGATTAACTCAAAAGTAGCTCCTCACATAAGGTGGTTTCTCAATGCAGTGCCGTATAACAGGCTCAGGCAGCATATGCTGCTCTGCTCCCCCTCTTCCTCTCAATCCACCTCTCCTTTCCTCTCCCCCTCCCTCTCTTCCTCTCGCTGCCCCCGTTTAACCCCTCCCCCCTCCCCCTTCCCTCCCCCTCCCCTTCCCCCCCACTCAGCTGTGCGGACAAGGTGATAGGGCGCACGGGGCGCAACGCAGTGCTGTAAAACGAGCTCAGGCGACTGGTGCACCTCCCTTCCCCCTTACCCATAACCCCCCAAACCCCCACCCTCGTCACCCTCGTGCACACACCCACCCCCACCCCTCCGCATGCCCTTGCCCTTCCTCCATCTATCCGTTCAGCTGTGCGGACAAGGTGATAGGGCGCACGGGGCGTAACGCAGTGCTGTAAAACGAGCACTGGCGTCTGATGCAACGCAATGAACCCTCCTCTCTTCCTCATAACCCTCCAAACCTCCACTCCACCCCCATGCGCACATCCCGCTCCCGTCCCTTCCCCCTTCCCCCCCCCCAGCTGTGCGGACAAGGTGATAGGGCGCACGGGGCGCAATGCAGTGCTGTATAACGAGCTCAGGCGGCTGGCCATCGGAGTGCAGATGATTGTCAACCCGCCGCTGCTGCTGCTCGATGAACCGACCTCGGGGTGTGCAGTGGTGTTACATTGTTGGGGCGGAGTGGGTCGGAGTGGGCTGTGGGTTACACATGGCTTGTTGGGGTGGGGGTGTGTGGTTGCTCAGGCGCCTGGCCAGTGGCGTGCAGATGATCGTTAATCCGCCGCCGCTGCTGCTGCTGCCGCCGCCGCCACCGCCGCTGCCGCCACCGCCGCTGCTGCTGCTGCTGCTGCTGCTGCTGCTGCTGCTGCTGCTGCTGCTGCTGCTGCTGCTGCTGCTGCTGCTGCTGCTGCTGCTGCTGCTGCTGCTGCTGCTGCTGCTGCTGCTGCTGCTGCTGCTGCTGCTGCTGCTGCTGCTGCTGCTGCTGCTGCTGCTGCTGCTGCTGCTGCTGCTGCTGCTGCCGCCGCCGCTGCTGCTGCTGCTGCTGCTGCCGCTGCTGGACGAACCGACCTCTGGTTGGGTAGGGGGAAGGAATTAATTGTCCGAGTAGGAGGCTGGGGGATACGCTATTGCACTGGCATGCTGTTACATTGTTATGCCGCGATGTTCCACCCGCTCTCTCCCGTCTCTCCAAACCTGATGGCGCCATGGCTCTGTGCATAACCCGAGCCCGTAGTGGCACTGGCAGCAATAAAGCAGCCGTCCGCCAAGATGTTCTTGCTCTTCACGCACCTCCTCTTCCCCCCCCCCACTGCCAGGCTTGACGGTGCCATGGCCCTCCGCATCACAAGGGCTCTGCACTCCTATGCTCTCGCGGGCAGATCAGTGGTGGCAACAATGAAGCAGCCGTCAGCCAAGATGTTCTCTCTCTTCACGCACCTCCTCCTCATCACCGATGGCAATCCCATCTTCTTCGGTGCTGCCGACGCCGCACTACCATATTTTGACTCTATTGGCTACACCATGGCTCCTGACACCAGCGCAGCTGAGTTCTTCCTGGTGAGTTTATGCAACGAGAACCCATTTTCCACTTGTCTATCTGGCCGCTCTTCACCTCACACCTCTCTCTCTTCACGCACCTGCTCCTCATCACCGATGGCAATCCCATCTTCTTCGGCGCGGCTGACGCTGCTCTCCCTTATTTCGACTCCATCGGCTACACCATGGCCCCTGACACCAGTGCAGCCGAGTTCTTCCTGGTGAGTGCGAGCAAGGGAGGTTCATTCTTGTCTCTTTGCTTTCTCTTCACGCACCTGCTCCTCATCACCGATGGCAATCCCATCTTCTTCGGCGCGGCTGACGTTGCTCTCCCCTACTTTGACTCCATCGGCTACACCATGGCTCCCGACACCAGCGCTGCTGAGTTCTTCCTGGTGAGTCCCTGATGAACACTGTTCACTGCCTGGTTGTGCTGGTCTTGCCCTCACTCTCCGCAGCACTCCCCTATTTCAACTACATCGGCTACACCATGGCCCCTGACGCCAGCGCTGCCGAGTTCTTCCTGGTGAGTTCGTGAACTCTTCCAAGCACGGACGAGGAAGCAGCATCCCGTTTCAGCTGGCTCCAAGAGGGAAACGATTTGGATTCCGTGTTCTTGCCCCCCCACTCTTTCGCTTCCTCTTCCCCTTCTCCCCGTCGCAGGACCTGACAGCCCCCGAAGCAGCGGACGCGTCCATTCATTTCGGCACGTCCACCAACCTCATCCGCCTGTGGGCCACTGGAGATGCTGCAAGGGAGATCGAGCGCGCTGCTGTAGCCTCTGCTGCTGCTGCTGCCTCTGCTAGAAGAAGCAAGGGGAGAGACGCTGGGAATGGGGATGTTGAGGAAGGCGCGGCAGCAGGAGAGGGTGCAGGAGCAGGAGGGGGAGCGGAAGGGGAAGTGGGAACTCGCGTGAGGGATGTAGATGCGACTACTGACTGGCGGGTGATGAGTGAGGGGGGAGGAGGAGGGGGAGGGGGAGGAGCGGGCGGTGGGGTAGGAGGGGGAGGAGTGGGGAGTGGGAAGAGGTGGGTGACGTCATGGGGTTACCAGTTCCGTGTGCTGGCCCGGCGGCATGTGCTGTCGTACCGCGTGGTGAATCAAGATTGGATCTTCGTTGGTGTCGTCGCTGCCAGCCTTGTTGTCTGCTCCTTACTGCCAGGTGCGTCTTGAAAAGATGGTTGAATCAACTTAAAATTCACCTCCCTCCTGCCAGGTCAGCGGTTAAGGTGAAGGTCAAACCGCCTCAACAGTCACCTAGGCATGTGCTGTCATACCGCGTGGTTTATCAGGACAGGATTTTCGTTGGTGTCGTGGCGGCCAGCCTTGTCATCTGCTCCTTCCTTACTGCCAGGTGAGTGAGTATGAGGAGGAAGGCCGAGTCGAGTCGCCTCAGTACTCACCTTGGTTGGCATGTGCTGTCATACCGTCTAGTTTTGAGGCGCCTCGAAACATGTGCTGTCACACCGTGCCGCGTGGTCGTCCCCCTTACCTGTTTTGAGACGTCTCAAAACTCGTCCCTCTTACCTGACCCGACCCATCCCAGGCTGTCTCTGGAATCTTGTCTCACTATGATCATTGTCAACACACCAACCCTCCACCGCAACCCCCTCATCCCAAACCATGCCAGGCTGCCTGTGGTACAACAAGCGTGACTATTCCACAGCGCAAGGGGTTCGCGACCTCGCAGGGCTGTTCTTCTTCTCGCAGTTCTTCTCGGGTTCGTGCCCATGCTCACCTCTTTCATCACCTTCCTGCCTCCAACCACCCATCCCCACTCATCCCCACCCATCCCCACCCACTCCAGGCTGCCTGTGGTACAAGCGTGACCCCACGACCCTAGGCGTGCGCGACCTGGCAGGTTTAATCTTCTTCTCGCAGTTCTTCTGGGGACTCGTGCCCATGCTCACCTCCCTCATCACCTCCCTCATCACCTCCCGCTCTTCTACCTTTCCGTCCCACCCACTCCAGGCTGCCTGTGGTACAAGCGTGACCCTACGACCGCCCAAGGCGTGAGGGATCTCGCAGGGCTGATCTTCTTCTCGCAGTTCTTCTGGGGCCTCGTGCCCATGCTCACCTCTGTCATCACCTTCCTGGAAGACCGCAAGTCAGTCCAAAAAGAGCAAGAGGACGGCGTGTATCATATCTCCGCGTACTACGCTGCCCGGACGCTCCTCAGCCTGCCGTACGAGATCCTGCCGCCAGCCTTCTACAGTTGCATCGTCTACTGGATGACCGGGCTCAACCCGTCGGGCGGCCGGTTCGTCTTATTCACGCTCGTCCTTATCCTAGATACGATGGTGGCGTCGTCCATTGGGATGGCGGTCGGCACGGCATCGTCTACAGTGAAACAGGGGATCTCGATTGCGGCGATCCTGCAGCTGCTGTCGGTGATGGTGGTGCATTTTTTGTCTCTTAGTCCCCCTGACTGGGTGGGGTGGACGCAGTACCTCTCGTTCTCGACCTATGTCAATAAGGTGAGTCAATTCTTGGAGCCTTTATAGGAGGTGACTCTGAGTAGTCACCCTGATTGGGTGGGGTAACCACAGTACCTCTCCTTCTCAACCTACGTCAATAAGGTGAGTCATTCTTCAGAATTCTATGGAAATCTATGTAAAAAAGTGAGTGGTTTAGCTTATACATATATGCGATTAATCGGCCAGTGCACGCAAATCTACATTCCTCCCATGCTTTTTCTTCAAAGCCTTGGCAACATCTTTGCCCACATCTTTCCTCCCAACACTTGCTCATTTCCCCTCATCCATTCCCCCATCACCCCTTTTCCCCTGCCCGCCCCATCCTTGCTTCATTTCCCCACTTACCAGTTGCTAATGCGCATCAACTTTGATTCTGCCGAATACTACACTGGTAGCTGTGGCATATCTCCTAACAACTCTTCTGCCACTGCCAACACATGCTCGTGTGCTGCTACTCTGGAGTTATCGGGAATAAGAAATCCGTTACCTGGGAATGGGTGGTTGGAGGCATGCATTCTCATTGCCATGCTCATCTTCTTCCGCCTGCTTGCTTTGCTTATAGTGAAGCTTCGTCTGCAGTCGTGGCGATGGTATCGTAACGGCCGCACGTGAATATTAGAGTTGAATGAAGCCGCTTATATCGGTATTTAGGCTACGCGTACATGTAGGCACGTGTGTGCGACCCTTTGTTTGGGTAATGGTTGAAGCAAAATCTTAGCCTTCTATGTAAACTTGGTATTGTTCTGCTAACAGAGGCCCACAAACGAGTGTGCATCTCAATTGTTCCGTTCCGTTGTCCTTCAAGGATGCCGCTACAATTCGGGTTGTTTTGAGGTGCATCCCCTTGGCGCATTCCGGGAGTTTCAATTTGGCAGCCACTTCAACCCGAACAGCTGGACTGCCCCGTCACGCGGTTGGCTGCTTGGGCACAGCTGGCAAGGCAAGTGACCAAATGGCAGCAGGCCTGACAGGTCATCTTCTTTCCACAGTGCCAGTTGACACGTAGTGTCGGTGGAACAGTTCTGCACTGTTTAGCTGTCGGCGGAGCACTTGCTGTGGCTCAAAGGACGTCTCAGATTGCAACTTGTTGGAGGGTCTCTCGCACAGCCAAGGTAACCACTTCGCAAATGCGAATCGGCCATCTGGCGTCAAATTTGACGTTCGCAACAGGCTTTTCTGACGGCTGTAAAAAGATTTCGCCGCTGGTCGCTAGATACGTCACTGTGCTTATTTGGCGTTTCCCGCCCGGCGTGTCGACAGTGGCAAAGACCGCGGCATGAACAGTGCTAGCAGTACAGTGTCTGTATTGTTGCATCCGCGTGGTCGGTGCCTGCCAACGCCATGCCCACCCGCCCCGGTCACTCCTTCCTCGCACCGGCCCCAGCACCAAACCAACCCCAAGTCCAACCCAGCCAAGCCCATTCCCGCGCAGCAAAATCAAGCCAAGCTTTTCCTGCGCAGCAAGCAAGAGGCAGCAACGGCAGGAGCAAGCCCAGCCCCGGGCAGCACGATTCCGCGTCGCAGGTTCTCTCGATTTCGATTCAAACAACCGCGTTTGCCGGCGAAATCGCGCGCATCGGCGGAAATCGTGTTTGTCTCAAAAGAATCGACCCAAATTGCTCCCCGCTCGCCACGTGGGCGTTTTTCTCAATTGATTCGACCATCTTTTCCCCTGTCCCCCCACCCCGTTTTTCCCGCCCTTGCCCTCCGAAATTCGGGCACCCGCTAGAGTTTCGTGAAATCACAAAATGTCATGAATACATGCTTTTTTTTGTAACGCTAAGATTTCAACATGCGAGCGACATCTGATTGGACAGAACACCTATGAACTTCTAATGATAAATGTAGCAGTAATATGGATTTTATTAATTATGTGCCACTGCAGTAAAATATTTTTTGAATCTTTGTAATACGAGTAAATATTTCTTTTTCTAAATAATAAAAAAATATCAAACAAAATATAAAATCAAACAAATTTTCAAAAGAGATTTATGTTTATTTGCCGTGGAGTTATGATTATTATTATAATTTTATGAAATTTAACTCTTAGTTTTTTATGTTTTCTGGAATAAGCTTCATGTAGATATATAGAAAACATAAAAAACTATAGGTTGATTTGTCATGTGTTTTTTTTGTGCCCCTATCTACATTACTGGCATGGGCTAATCCAAAAAAAATACGATACAATCAACGTGCATATGAGCCCCCTGAGATTGAGAAGCAACCGTCGAAATTATGGATTGCGAAAGCTGATGTGGCATGCCACAACTACATGGTGGATTTGGCATGATGTAAAAAGCATGTATTCGTGACTTTTTGTGATTTCACGAAATTCCAGCGGGTGCCCGAATTTCGGAGGGCAAGGGCGTGAAAACTAGGGTGGGGGGGCAGGGGGACAGGGGGTCGAATCAATTGAGAAAAACGCCCACGTGGCGAGCGGGGAGCAATTTGGGTCGATTCTTTTGAGACAAACACGATTTCCGCCGATGCGCGCGATTTCGCCGCGTTTGCCCTTCATCTGGATGCGGTTCGTTCACTCCCTCCCTCCCTCCGTGTCACTCTTTCTCCACGGCCAATTCTCCCTCCGCGTATCCGAAGTTGAGGGGAAACAGATCCTTTTCCGCGTAGTTTTTCCTCCCGCACTTGCCTTCCCCCTCACCCGACACTCCGCTTACCCCCCGCAACTTTCTTCCGCTGCACTCTTCTTTCTCCGCCTTCCACCGAATCGAAAACTCACGCGCCACCGAACTTCCACCGCCACATTTATGTTCGTCTCTCTTTCCTCTTCCATCATCCAGGGTCAGCAATCAATCATACGGTTTGTCATTCGACCAGTCTAGTTTCTCGGAGCAAGGATCGGCAGGGATCGAGAGCAGCAAGCAGCAGCGAACTCAAGAATTCGCAAATCGAGAGCGCGGAACACGTCTAACCGTAAGCACGGGCGCCTCACTCTAAAAATGGCCAACACAATTTCTGGCGTCCTCTCTTCAAACCCTCTCAAGCGCAAGACGTCGCACACGTCTTGCCTCTCCCCCTCAAATGCTGCTGCTCTCCCTCCCTGCCTATCCTCCGACTCGACCTCCCTCACCGGCTTCTTCTCTTCTCCCTGCACCGCCGGCGCCGCCGACGCCGCCGCTTCTTCTCAGTATGAGCATCCGAACCAGCCCTCCGCGAAGCGCTACCGCGGCGTGCGTCAGCGTTCGTGGGGCAAGTGGGTGTGCGAGATCCGCGAGCCGCGCACGCGCGCGCGCGTGTGGCTGGGATCGTACAGCTCCGCAGAGGAGGCCGCTCGCGTCTACGACACCGCCGCGCTCATGCTGCACGGCGCGCACGGCGCGGAGCGCCGGCTGAACTTCCCCCACGCTGCGGCGACCTCCATCGAGGGCGGAATTCGCATGCGCCCCGTCGTGGTCTCTCGCGCAACGGCGGAGTCTCTCCTCCGCGCGGCGCGCAACCTCGCCGCGTCCGCCAACGGCGCAGAGTCAGCGGCCGCGGAAGCGGACTCGAGGACGTTCAACAGCGAGTGGGTGCAGCTGGAAATTGCGGGCGGTAACGTCCTCTTCGCTGAGTGCCCCGCGCCTGGACTCATCCCCGTCACCCCCGTCGCCCCCGCCCCCGCTGCCGGGCCCGCAGTCGCGCCCTTCGTCCCGGCTCCCGCCCCCGCGCCTGTCGCAAATCCCTCCCCTTCCCCAGTATCCACCGTCCCCTCTCTCTCTGCGTGCGACAACCTGCCCGTCGCACCGTCCACCAGCGTCGCCGACGTCGCAGGAGTCGCCTGCTTCAGCAGCGACAACGACAGCAGCTCCATTCTGGAACTTCCAGAGCTGGACTGGCCGGAAATCGAGAAGTCTGAGTCGACTCTCTTCGAGGACGCATGGACTCTTTCAGACGAAGAGCTCTTCGGCTCCGCTTCCGCCTCCGCTTCCGCTTCCCCCTCCGCTTCGGTTTCCGCTTCCCCCTCCCACGACTCCGCCTTCGCCTGGGAGTCCGAGTCCGCCTCCGCGCTCGAGAGCCCGGTCCCGGTTTTCCCGCTTGAGGACGAGGGGATTCAGTTCGTGCCGTCTCCGCCGACCTTTCCGCCAGTGTTCCCCGCGCCTGTCGACGCGCCGATGTCGCCGTCTTCCTCCTACGGCAGCGTGTCGCGCTCCGCCTCCGCCTCTAACGACGGCGCCGTCGTCTCGGCTTCCGCCGCCACCGCGGGCTCCGCGGGGAACGCGCAGCAGCAGCAGCTGCAGCGCGCGGACGTGCTGGTGTCGCTGGTGCGCGAGCTGACGAGCATCACGGCGGTGCTGCAGCACCTGCAAAAGGAGCACCAGCTGCGGCTGATGCAGCAGCAGCAGGCGCAGATGCAGCAGTAGAGACCAGCAGCAATGACTCGCGACAGCTGGCCAAACTCGGTCACCAGTTTCGTCTGCTTTCGTCAGTCACTCCCTCCTCCGACTTAAATCTTCTCATCAAGACCCCCCAATCTCCTTCAAATTCCTTCTCCATTTCCTCGGAATCGTGCTACACTCTACCCTTTTCCGGACCTTGCTTCTACACCTGCAATTTCATCTTCCCTCAGTCCTCTTCGGAAACTTCTCAGTCCTATCCTCAGCCTCCCCCTCTACCCTCCAATCGGCTGCACTCGGGGAAGCCAGCCATCATGAAGGCCCTAAGCACCATCATTTTTAAGTGTGCCCAACAGGTCCTCATGATGATTGTCTTTCTTCCCGAAAGCCAAACCTTCTGACGAGCTCAAGACCTTTCGTTTCTGACCTTTTCTCCTCGAACCGTCCTCAACCTCTTGTTTCAACGGAACTCTCTCCTGTAGATGTCAAAGCTCCTAAATTCCTGAACCTGAACCTACTCTCCTTATTTCTGAGTTGCCCTCAGCCCTCTACCCTTGGCTCGTACGAGTCCTGCTTGTTTCTTCCCTCAGCGTTGCCTTGCTCAATGTGTCTGCTGTACTTTGTTAGATACAGTGTGATGTGAATGTATCATTTTCCAGTATATATCTTCTTGTGAGCAGTCAGCATTAATAATGACTCCCCATTTTCCTGTAAAAACAAGATCCCTTCCTAGTCTGTGTCTGAATTAGAACAATACCGTATCTACAAATTATCTAACCTATAGTCCGTGTACAATAACTCAATCGCTAATGGCAAACCAATGTATACATCATCTGGCACAAATTGTGAATCACAATAAATATTGACTTGTATAGGTATCAATTGGTATCCTGACACTTTTGTCTCAGCACCAACCCCAGCACAGTATATCTGTGCATGACCTCCAGGCATGGCGCCCCGAAGGCATAGCTGTCGGCCAGGGGCTGTGAGGCACACGGCCAGTCAGGCATGAGCTGTCAGACATGGGCTGTCAGGCTCGAGCCGTCAGGCATGGCCTCTCAGGCTCGGGCTGTCCGGCACGGGCTGTCAGCTAGTGAGCACTGATTCCTCTGGCTTCCCCAAGCACTCCTCAATCTCCTTCCAGTCTAAACTCGGCAGCGACGGAAATTCCCCCGGCAGGCTCGGCAGTCGAGGCAGAGAGCCCGTTTGGTCCGGCGCTGGCTTGGAAAAGCTGGGCAAGTTGAGAAGCGGTTGAGAGGAGAAACTGGGCAGGTCAAGAGGAGGCTGGGGGGAGACGCTTGGTGGATGCTGCAAGGGTAAGGGCCCCCCCTTAGCGGTAGGATATGACGTGTCCATGCTGCTGCTATCCGCGTTACTAGATCTGCTGTTAACAAAATCGCTGTCCTCCTGTCCCAGCTCAGTGAGAAACGGAGCGAAAGAGGACTTTGTGAAATCACTGTCGGAAATTTGAACTGAGCAGTTGTTGCTGGGAGCACTGGGAGGAGCAGCAAGAGCAACAGCGGGTGAAGCAGAGATGCAAGCAGCTATGGCAGCAGGAGGAGGAAAGTCTATGGCGGAATTAACAGTGGAAACCGGGATATGATTCGCAGAAAGGGTCTCGGTGGTGGGCTGTGAGGAAGGCGCGCAGAGGTGCGCGAAGGTGGGATGAGCGAGCAGCGCGCGCGAAAGCTCTGCTCCGCTGGCGTAAGCGGCGGAAACGGCGGGAGCGGCGGAAGCCGCGGACTGGGACATTGCGGGCATTGCAGAGACACTAATCGCGCGCGGGGAGGAAGGCGCGGTGGTTGCGGGGAAGGCGCGGGAGCCGCCAAACGACGGGCCTGGGGGGAACCGCGGGGAGTGCAGCGGCGAGCGGGAAGGTGAGCGGAAGCGCGTCGGGCTGTGTCCTAAACCGCTCAGAGGGCTTCCGGGGAGAGATAGGGCGGAGGAACGGCGGGAGGGAACGATTATGGGGGGACCGGCGGAAAAGGTGGGAGGCGCGTCGGAGAAGAGCGAGAGGGCGGCGGAGAAGGAGCCTGCAGGCGCCGCGACGCGGCTGCTGACGAAATCCATCTCGGGCGCAACTTGCGACGCGGCTGCTGACGCAACGCCAGACGCGCCAGCGGCGGCGCTTGGACCGGCGGCGGCGGCGGCATTTGCAGCGGCGGCGGCGCGTTTCGGCGAGATCTGGCCGTTCGCCGTCGGAGATTTGACGGACGACGCGCCTGGAAAAACGCCGCCGCGACCGGCGGCGGCGGGAATCGCGGCGGTGGTGATCTCGGGGTGTGCGCAATCGGAGAAGACGACGTTGGAACCGGTAACCTCGAGCCGCACCCACTCGCCGGTAAAGGTGGGGCTAGCGTGAACCGTGGGGACAGATGCGGTAGCACCGGTAGGGCGTCTGGCCTTGCCCCCCCCGGCAGCGTCCGAGGCATCGACAATCATGTCACTAGTACAGGATGGATTGCTCGAATCTTTTTGTTGGGATGGCGACTGCTGCGAAAGAGTCAGAGAGTTGACGACGCGGAGCAGTCCTTCCGCTATAGTGCGCGACACTATAACGGGGCGGATTCCCCCGTCCGCTTGAAGAGCCTCGGGGAAGTTGAGTCGGCGCTCTGCGCCGCTCGCGCCGTGCAGCATGAGCGCGGCGGTGTCGTAAACGCGCGCGGCTTCCTCCGCGGTGCTGTACGATCCCAGCCACACGCGCGCACGCGTGCGCGGCTCGCGGATCTCGCACACCCACTTGCCCCACGAGCGCTGCCGCACGCCGCGAAGGCGCTTGGTCGTTGGAGAGTCCAGGTCATAGTAGTGGTTCGGGATTTCCGCGAATTTGCGTTTCAGGTCAAGGTCGTGCGCTGCATTTGAATCCAGAGACATCGTAACGCACTGGCATAAGGTCAATAAGCGGATTCGACGGGCTACGAAATAACTGGAAAGTTAAGTCGAAGAAAAACCTTGACTCACTAATTCGCAAAAACCCTCGTGTGGCGGTGGTCTCTAAAATATTTTTTCAAGGGCGACTCGTGCAGCTTTTTGCCGAGCCTCACGTGACCCAATCTTGGGGCAAAGGAGCCCGTTTTTGCTGGTGCACGGCGGAGGGCGGGCGATTTGGTTGGGGGAAGTTCGGCACAGGACGACCACTGTTGTTGGGTTGGTGCAGTTTTTGGAAAATCAGGTGGCAGGATCAAAGTCCAGCCTGACCAGACCAGGCAGATACTGTACGAGTACATGCACAGCAATCCTCCACTAGGAGCAAGGCTCTCAGTTTCAGCTCCAATGCATACACTGTAATTGGATGCACGAAATAGACCCACAACTACAAAAGCCAGGAGTTATTCTATCTATCATGTTCTGTAGCATCACGCTGGGCAAAAGGGTTTTATTCGCATGTCTTGGCCATGAATGAACTTGGCAAATGCTGTTGGACCTTCAGTGATGGTTACCAAAACTCCTCCTAGACCAATCAAGATGGCCAGAATGAAGATAACAATGGATGAACGACCTGCACATTCGGTAGATAGTGGCAGTAACCAAGTTAAGCTACATTGCTAGTTGCATATACAAGGTTACACGTGCAACCAAAACACATACCTGTGTTTCTCACGATTTTCCCAACAACGAAGACTCCAACCAGCGACCCAAGGAATGCCACAGGAGCAAACACAGCTGCATAGCTAGTGTTCAGAAAACCATGGAAGAAGAACGAGATGCTGATGGCACTGCTGCTGAAAAGGATCATGAAAACACTTGTCGAGGCCAAGATCTGCAATGCCAACAGACCCACTGTCAGGCCCATATAAATCAAATTGGTATTGCCTAACATTGTCAACACCTGCGGGTGAAGGCTGAGACTAAGGAGATATGGGTTGAAAATAAGTGCTCCTCCAATGCCCACCATCCCAGCCATAGCTCCAGCACATGCCATGATCACTGAGATCTGAAAAGATAGTGCCAAGGAGAGTCAAAGACGCACAAGCTGGAAACAGAAGCACACTTAAGCAAAAAGTTTACATACCTTCAAAAAGCGGGAAATGCGGGAGCCTGATGAAAAAAGTCGAACAAGGTTTGGGCTCAGAGACGTAGGCCTGCATGTTGAAGGGTGCATGCGCAGCTGCATGAAAAGTAACCATGGCACAAGGCAACGGCCAGAAGTCACAAAGCAGAGATGTGAAGAAAATAACAGCACTCTATGCCAAAAGGTCCTGCATTGCTCTACCTGTCCTTGGACGGTGCTAACTGCAGCAGCAATGCAGACAAACAGCTGCAACCCCCACAGCTGGAAAAAGGTCGAGGAACAGCGGCCAGCTTGTCTAAGGCCCCACTGAAGAGCCATGAAAAGGGACCAAAGGACTGCAGGAAAAGAACAGTAAATAGGTCTGATATAGAGAAGTTTTCACATTTCTCAGAAGTACTCGAGGAATTTAGTGAAACATACCGAGGGTGTAGAGAAATGGAATTGCCACCTGGTGGATGTGCGAAAGAAGCTGATTTCCTGATTCGTTCAAATAATGCTGCATCCACTTCCAGCGGCGGTTGAAGAACTGCGAAATCTCACACCCAGCCACTGAAATGAAATCCGCTCCCTCACATAATTCTGAAACGTCAAACGTAATTTGCTGCTGGCTCGATTCGTCTGGGTTCACAAATGACACAGGAAGGAGTCCCTCGGCAGCAGCAGTATGTGCAACCCTCTGCAAGTGCAATGATTGGATGCTTTTCAAGGCACGAAAACTTCAGGCCAAGCATGATAGCTCAACATACTACAGATACCCACCCTTCTTTCGGACTCTTTCTTCCATGACATTCGTGCTCGTGCATACGTCTTATGTACAACGAAAAGAAGCAAAATCAGTAACCCGAGTAGCTGAATCCAGTGAGGAAGAGTTGGGCTGATTAAAACTCCAATTCCAACTCCAAAAAGGAGAGACGGGAGCAATGCCAGTGCAAGTCTCAAGTCAACCAGAGGCATGGACGGAACTTCAGGACTCGACTCCCATAGTCCATAGAGAGTGCTAGCAATTGCACTGAACGCAGAAAGAGAAGGTTCAGAATAGCTTTTAAAAAATGAGAAAGAACGAGCTTGGAAAAAAATAGCAGGTAATGAATCCTGACCTTGATGTCACGACGGTATGTGAAAGGGCGGTGGACTTGACAAGATTGAATTTGAGAACCGAGTGGAACAGCGGCATGTAGAAAGGCCCTCCTCCCACGCCAGCTGAATTAGCAAGAGATGCGCACTGTGCGATCCCACGAGACAGGTGATCATTGGAATGCTGGATATGGTAAGACATTATGTTCTGAATTGAACCGAGACAGAACTAGCGTTCTGCCGTGCCAGGACGTTGTTTACTCACCAAAGCTACCAGGACTACGGATGCGTAGGTCCGGAAATTCCACTCAAACGACTCAGGTTCGGCATAACCGACGAGAAGCCAGTAGTTGTCGCGGAGGATCCCTAAGAAATCCATGGCCTTCGGAGTTTACGCAAGTCCGGCAAATTTACTGGAAAATGAGCTGCTTTACAAAAACTCCAGCATATGGGCCCTGATAAGGACCCAGCAGCATTCCTTTGTACATCCGCCGTTGATCTTGCTGAGGTCACTACCATCATGCTCTTAGCGAAACAATAACTCTTCATGTTAGAGCACCCACTGGGTATGAACTTGCAGCAAGGGGAGGCAACATAAAGCAGGAAATGAGAGCGCACTAGTCCCCAACCCTAGTGTCTGTCGCACAGCAAGGTAGCATGCACAGGGACACGTCAGAGAGATCGGCTTGTGAAGGTGGTCTGCTGTGACCTCTTTGTTGAGGTCACGGCAGGAAGGAACATGTTCCTGCTTGCGAATTTGTTCTCAGGGAGGCAGAAGCATAAATAGTATCTGCAAAAAACGCGCTATGTGTGCCTCCGCACCCAATCTAGCGCACCTCATCTTGAGAACTTTTCGTTAGTGATACAAACAGCAAACAATACTTCAACATTACTTGACTTCATAGTATTCACGATTTGGGACTATGACGAACCTCGTGCCAGATGCAATACAGAGTCTCAAACATATCCTCCACATCTTCATCAGCAACTTTGCCACCAGAAGCACCAAATGGCGCAACACCTTGCAGCGTTTGCACCCATGACCGCTCCAGATCAAGCAACGTACTTGCTGCAAGCGGCTCAGGATTGTCAAACTTATCGCTCAGCTCATGCTCAAGAGCCGAAGCTGCCCGTGCTGCATTCGCCACCACGCGAGACGGAATCCCAGCCATAGACGCTACTTTTAGCCCATAGCTTTTCGGGCAGGCACCGGATTGCAACTTGTACAAAAAGACAAGCTCCTCGTCCTCTTCCCCGTCGCCGCCCTTGCGTGCTTGTACTTGACATGCCATGTGTCGCAGCGCAATTTGCGGATGGCCCGCAAACTCGGAGGTAAGGGGATGGTAGTGCGTGGCGAATAGGAGGCGGCAGTCAAGGCGCGATGTGAGGTAGTTCAACACCTGGTGGGGGAACAGCAGTAGAAACAATGGATGATTGGAAAGCAGAGTTGCTACTGATATACACAACGTGGGGTACTACAATACTTGGAGAAAATCGCACAAGAAAGAGCTAGGATTATCACAGCAGAAAACAGCGTTACTGCCCGATAACTAAGGAACACCAAAACACGTAGCGCATGTGCAATGGCGTATCCGTTGAAAGTGGACGTGCCCCTGGCCAGCTCGTCCAGAGTAATAATGCAACCCTTTTCAGGCGCCAAGATATACATCTCAAAAGTCCACGCCACATACCGCATGTGCGATGGCGTAGCCATCGAAGGTGGACGTGCCCCTGCCCAGCTCGTCCAGAATGACAAGGGAGTCCTTTGTGGCACACCGCAGCACTGCTGCTGCCTCCCTGCACTCCACCATGAACGTGCCTGGTGGGAGAGGAGCGGGATGGGAAGGAAGGGAGAGGGGCCAGGGAGAGGGAAAGAATGATGGAGAAACAATTGCAGTGGGACCCAGAATGACAAGAGAGTCCCTTGTGGCACACCGCAGCACTGCTGCTGCCTCCCTGCACTCAACCATGAACGTGCCTGGTGGGGACGATGAAAGTGGGGGGAATGGGGACAAGGGGGACAAGGGGGAAGAGGGGGGAAGAGGGGGGAGAATGATGAGGAAAAAACTGACTCCTCTAAGGTAACACTGCTGCTGCCTCCCTACACTCCAACATGAACGTGCCTGGTGGGGGAAGGACAGGGAGAAGGGGAAGGGGAGAGAAGGATGAGAGAGGCGGGGTGATGGAGAAGCATAGTGACCTCTCTAAGGTTATGGGAATGCGAAGTTGTAGAAATTGGGTGTAAATGTCCATTGCTTAGGGATGATGGAAAGGCACTTCTACCTCCCCCACCCCTACTCCAAACCCTGCTCCCATTCCCCAAAATGAAAGCAGAAAAAACTCCTTCCTGAGATAATTCAGTCGAATGCTTGGTCTTCCCCTCGCTTACCCCCTCTCTTCTCCACCCACCCGCACCACCTTCCCTCCCAAAGAGAACAGCACTCACTCTCCCCAGAGATGATTCGATCGGATGCGCCGAGTCTTGTGAATATGACATCAGCAGGGGACAGAACGAGGGAGGAGCAGGGCGCGTAGCATCCCATCTGGTGAAAGGGAGGGAGGAGGGGATCACAATTGTAGTGAGCGGGTGGATTCAGAGCGGGAAAAGGGCCTTATGAGCCGACTTAGAAGTTTAAAGTCACGAGTAAACTCACGTATCTGGACTCGTGAGTCGGCTAAAACACACCTGGTAGGAAGGAAGGTGGAAAACGAGATTGGAATGTGGGCTGATGCAGCAATGGATTGAGTCAACCGTGAAGTATTCGAGCAACAAATCGACGTAAAGACTGGTTCGAGAACGATTTAGCTCAATATGCAGCACAGAACAATTCAGTACTGAGAGCACCTGGGCCTAGTGTTGAGAGCACCTGGGCCTAGTGTTGAGAGCACCTGGGCCTTGTGTTGACAGCACCTGGGCCTTGTGTTGAGAGCACCTGGGCGTAGTGTTGAGAGCACCTGGGCGTAGTGTTGAGAGCACCTGGGCGTAGTGTTGAGAGCACCTGGGCGTAGTGTTGAGAGCACCTGGGCTTAGTAACTGAGATCACCTGAGCCATGATGACAGCAACGCAGGTGGCTCGCAGCAGAGTGGACTTTCCCCCCATGTTGGGCCCTGTCAGCAGCATTGTACGCGCATGCACTCCTGCTTCTTCTGCTGTTATTCCTGATACGGAGCTTCCTGGTACACCCCCCAGAAGCAGGTCATTAGGAACCACCACACCACCGCTGCCCACAGCAAAAGGGTGCCACAGCCCTCTCGCATGAAGCGTGCTCCCTCCCCCTGACCCGCTTCCCTTCCCTGCTGCCACAAACGTGGGGCGGCACATAGGCCCCCCACCACCACTACCACCAGCAGCACTGCCAGCAGCACCAGCAGCGGCATCAGCAAAGGCGAGGAGGACGTCAAAGCGGGCGAGAGAGTCGGAGAGGAGCGAGCAGAAGGGGAGGAGCGAGGAGAACTGCACTAGCAGAGCAGACAGCACACGCGCCTCTGCTGCCACTGCTTCATCCAGATGACTGCTACCGTTGCTACCGTTGCTGCTGTTGATCTTGCTGCTGCTTTTGTTCTGGTTCCTGCTGTTCCCTGTCCCAGCCTTCTTGACATTTGCCACTAGGTTCACCACACTGTCATCAGGGGCCACCAGACGAGGAGAGCTGCTGCTGCTGCTGCTGCTGCTGCTAGTGTTGTTGCTGTTAGTGCCTCTTGCCCCGCCGCTGCCTCTCCCCTTCCCAGCTGCTCCACCTGCCTTCCCCTGGGCCACTGTTGGCCACACGATGAACTCCTCTATCTCATCCAATACTGCCAGCGCACACCGCCCGCTCATCTCCTCCGTGCCATTCGTCCTTGCCCCTGAATGAGTGGGATGAACCGTGTTCGAACGACCCCTCATTGCAGGATGACCCCTCTCATCTCCCCAACCATGTCTGCTGTAACCGTTATTCACGTGGCTGTTTCTCGCCCCTGCCCCTTCTCCACCTCCTCCTCCTTCATCCTCCTCTCCCTCCTCCGTCTCTTCCTCTTTCCGACCACTCCCTCTGCTGCCTGCAGTAGCAGCAGCAGGAGCCAATCGCACGATGCCACGTAGGATGGCAGAACGGAAGGTGACAGGTTCCCCGGTGAGCGATCCGTTGCGGAGAGAGTCGAGGAAGAGGAGAGCTGCACGCACCCCACGCACTGCAGCGCAGAAGTGAGTGACCTGAGGGAAGACAGGGACGGAAAGTGGGCGGAAGGCAACAGGCTCCCCGGTGAGCGATCCGTTGCGGAGGGAATCAAGGAAGAGAAGCGCTGCACGCACCCCACGCACTGCAGAGCAGAAGTGGGAGACCTGGGAGAGGAAGAAAGGTTGGGAGGGATGAGAATCAAATCGTCACAAGCCGATGTTGAAGCAAAACTGGGTGGGTGCGATCGCAAGTGCTTTCGCCTGCTTTCTCAGCAGCTGCTCTGGCATTTGACCGGCCAGCCCCTCTAGAGCAGACCTTAATGACTATTGAGTTGACTCAAAAGCCACCACGGGTGCTTCAACCTGCTTCCTCAGCAGCTATACCCCATTTATCCAGGCGGCGCCACCTCCCCTAACCAAACCCCACCCCCGCAGGGTGGATTTTTCACAAGCCAGCATTCACATGAGTGTGCCTCCTCACCTGCTTTCTCAGCAGCTGTTCCGCCATTGGTCCAGGCAACGCCTCTAGAGCAGCTCTTAACCCTCCCCATTCCACCTCCCTTCCTCCCACCCCTCCTCTTCCATCCTCCCCCCCTCTGCCTTCTCGGCCTCCTCTGGCCCTCCCCCAATTCCCTTCCTCTCCCCCACCTCCCCCTTCTCCCTCTCCCACCCTTCCTCCCCCGCCTTTGGCCTGTGCCCCCATCGCTCTCATTCGACCAATCAGGCGCTCCAGATCCGGGAGCCGCCTCATCGCCGCCCGGATTTCCCCCCGTGCGTGAGCTGCTGACGTGGCGGATGAGAGCGCTGACGTGGCAAGCGAGGCGCCCGCCAGCTCATCAACCGCGTCCAGCCGGCGCTCGATCTCGCGGATGGAGCGCAGCGGGTGGCAGATCCAACGGCGGAGAAGCCGCTTGCCTGCTGACGTGGCACACATATCTAAAAATCCCAGAAGCGTGCCTGTGCGTTTGGGGATGGTGAGGGAGGTGAGTGGGGGGGAAGGAGGGAAGGGAGGAAGTGGCGCAGAGGAGGAAGGGAGGGTTAACAGGGTCGTTGGAGGGATCAGAGCTCATTCTCAACAGCAGCATCCAAGTTAAGAAGAAGCTTAGAAGGAGATGATGCGAGAGGAGAGGGAAAGTTGATGAGAGGTCAGACTCCGGGGTCAGAGAGAGGAGAAGCAACCGCTTGACTTTTCAGCCTGCAGAAAGGCGACAAAATGGAGTTCGGTTGATTTACTCTGCATGCTGCCACTTGACCTCTCAGTTGACCCAAATGCCACCTAAAGAGCTCACCCTGCGTGCTGCCGTTGTGCATGTTGCTGAGCAGCTTCAGATTGCTGAGAGTCTGCCCGTCCAGAGGAGAAGCAACCTTGTAAACCAAATTCAGAGCTCATCCTGCATGCATGTTAAGGCAATCTTGTCCCCTCGATGCCGTAAGAGTTCACCCTGTGTGCGTCCCCTCATTCCGTGTGTTGCAGAGCAGCTCCGGGTTGCTGAGTGTCTGGCCGTCCTTTTGGGCAGGAGAGAGCGACAGAGAGGAGAATAGGCCTTCTGAACCATTAAAGCCTCACCCTGCGTGCTGCCGTTGTGCGTGTTGCAGAGCAGCTCCAGGTTGCTGAGTGTCTGGCCGTCCAGACGCAGCGAACCCGAGAAGACGGAGTAGGGGCGCAGGGCGAGCGATGTGAGCACTGAAGGGCTCCACTGGTGGGGGAGGGGAGGGGTGGGGAAGAGAGTACGAGAGGGGTTGTGGGAGGGAAGAGACAACGGAGGAGGGACACAGGTTGGAGTGAAGGGATGGAGAGGAAGGGGAAAATGGAGGGCCGGAAAGGGGAACGAGTAGTGGTGTGGGAATGGAGGGGAAGGGAGGGGAGGGAGAAACGGAGGAAGGTTGAAGAAAGAAAGGCGAGCAGTGCTCACCTTGAGTCGCTCCAGATGGCTGCCTAGAGCCACAAGCGCTGCTGCTGCCACCTCCGCTTCCTCCTCTCCCCCTCCCACCAGCAACTGCACTAGAGAATCCGCCCGCTTCCCGTGGCACGGCTGTCCCTGTGGGGATTCTTGCACGGTTCCGAAGCCAGATGATTTCAGCCGAGCCACCGCTGCATTAGGCCCGGGAAATTCCGAACCTGGCGCCAGGGCTGTCAGCTGCATTGGAAGGATCCCCGGGCCTGAGCTCCTTCGCAGAAGCTTCCTCGTGTCGGTGGACAGACCTGGATCAGAGGGTTTCACAGAGAAGTATATTTCCTTAAAACCGTCAAAGGGAAACACACCTGAAATCTCAAGACACATAGAATTGAATGAAAAGGGTAGCTTATGAAGTACTAAAAAGGGCCTGGTATGAATGATTATATAAAGCAATAACATGAGGGGCAAAAAGCAGCCCTAAACACAGTGGAGTAGGGAGATAGAGGCAAGCGCACATACCGTCCAATTCGAACAGCAGCTCTTGAGGGGCCACCTGATGGCATGGCAGAGAAGGTAAGGCAGAGAGAGAGAAAGATGGGAGAATGCAGCATTAGAGGGCATTGAGGGCGGAGAGATGACGGCACGTGCACATACTGTCCAGTTTGAACAGCAGCTCCTGAGGGGCCACCTGATGTCAGGCAACGGGGAGTCGGGCAGGAAAAAACAAAGGAAACCAAGTCTCGTATTGAAAGGCTCGTGGACACAGACGGCTAGTTACACACACAGCAACTAGAGGCACACAGGAGAGGCTTATCACATGCACTGCACCTAGACACAGACATTATTGGCCCATCACATGCACTGCACCTGGACGAGGAGCGCTGAGAGGGCGGAGCGGGAGGAGTCGTCCCGCATGGCACCCACGTAGACATTCCCGCCCGCCACGTCAGCAAACGCAAAGCCAACGAGGATAGACCCAGAAGCAACACTAGTCGGGGTGCCATTGGGAGTTCCGTTGGGGCTGCTGCTGCTAATGATGATGTTGTCAATGCTGGCGGCGCTGTTGCTGGTCGCAGCTTCTGTGATGACCTGAAAAGGGACAACCACAAGCAAGAAGGGGGTTTGAAGTTTCTGGCGACTCAAAGTTCCTCTCTGCTGGTGGGAGTTCCATCAGGGCTGAGTCCTGACTACTATAAGAGACGAGAATCCTCGCGATCGTTGACGCGCCTAACAAAAAATTGGCTGAAACCAAATCAGCATCTTTGACAGGCACCTGCCTAGCTTTTTGAACCGACTCAAACATACACGAAAGCTCGCACTAGGACTAGTGCTGAATGGGCACTAAAAGATCCTGCAATATCACATCACAAGCAAGCATCATGCTGTTTTTTTAGTCGACTCAAAAGTCACACACTAGAACTAGTGCTGAACGAGCATTCACAAGTTTCTGCAACGTCACATCACAAGCACCATGCTTGGCGGCTGAGGCTAGTGAAACACTTGCCTTTAAGAGATGAGCAAGAGGCACAGCGGCTCACCTCTTTGATTGCCAGCAAATGCACGGCCTCAGGTCTAAGCGACCCCTCTGTGAGGGTGGCTGGGGAGAGGATCTGCATTAGTTGCCGCTGCACCATCTGCAGCACACGGGAACATGGTAGAGAATATGTCCTTATACAACAAAACAATCCTGAGCATACACCTGTGCACACCCGCACAGTAATATGGCTTGCCTGCATTAGCCACATCCTTGAACAAATAGAGTGTCAATGCGTACAGTCACATTTGCAAATGCAAAAAGTTCCATTTATATATGCACATTCACGACTGTATACAGTCACATACCGCCCCTGGCCCTCTCTTCGCCTTGGCCTCCTCTCTGCTCTCCAGCTGCTCCATGCGCCCCACCTTGTAGCTGCGAGGCACGGGAGAGGAGCAAAGAAAGAGTAGCGGAGGGAGAGAAGCGAAGGTAGAGATGGAAGATGGGAGGGATGGAGAGGTGAACTGCAGACAAGAGCATCCTCGCTGCTCTCCAGCTGCTCCATGCGCCCCACCTTGTAGCTGCGTGAGACGGGAGAGGAGAGGAGCAGAGGGAGAGTAGTGGGAGGCGATTGTGAGTCCAGGTGGCCGCGGCATCTAAAGGTGGAGATGCTTGCTTTTGAGGCGCCTCAAAAGGTGCTTTTGAGGCGCCTCAGGAGGCGATTGTGAGTCCAGGTGGCCGCGGCATCTAAAGGTGGTCGTGAAGATGCTTGCTTGCTGCTCTGTCTTGCACTTCCGCGTGTGCGTATGTGTGCATGTGAGGAGAGGAGAGGGGGGGAAGGGGAGCTCACCCACCAGGGGAGTGAAAGAGGGGGGAGGGGGGCACTTACCCTCGGGCTACGAGCTTCTAAACAGCATCCTCTATACGAAGACCAGGTTTTTCAGCTCTTAAGCTTTATTATACACTTCCAGAAGAAGGTGGTCACTCACCCTCGGGCTACGAGCTTCTGAACGGCATCCTCTATGCCACTTTCCGGCACTCCCACCTATACGGGGAGAGTAGAGAGAAGCGAGGGGACAGGAATGTTCGAGAGGAGAAGAGAGGGGAGATGAGAGAAAAGAGAAGAGACTTCTCAAAAATCGCCAGTGACCAAGTCATACGCACACACGAGATGGAACGAAACGATGAGGTGTGGTAATGAGCAGCAGAATGCACATGACAGCCACCTGAAGATCAATTTTCGCTATGCTCATAAACGACTGAAGGACTTCAACTGAAGCTGACGAACGCTCACCTGGCGGCACTTGCCCACCTGGCGGCACTTGCCCACCTGGCGGCACTTGCCCACCTGGCGGCACTTGCCCACCTGGCGGCACTTGCCCACCTGGCGGCACTTGCCCACCTGGCGGCACTTGCCCACCTGGCGGCACTTGCCCACCTGGCGGCACTTGCCCACCTGGCGGCACTTGCCCACCTGGCGGCACTTGCCCACCTGGCGGCACTTGCCCACCTGGCGGCACTTGCCGACGCCGCTGACAGTAAGCTTCCAGTCGAGCTCCTTGTGGCCCACCTCAGCATCCACCTCGTACAGCTC
Organism: Closterium sp. Yama58-4; assembly: GCA_947470075.1. Lineage (NCBI taxonomy): Eukaryota > Viridiplantae > Streptophyta > Zygnematophyceae > Desmidiales > Closteriaceae > Closterium > Closterium sp. Yama58-4. The sequence continues at coordinate 147,174 of CANIUD010000376.1, read as the reverse complement.
GTAGAACTTGCCCTGTGGGGACATGACACGTGGCAGGGAGGCAGAAGAACTTTCAAAACATCCACAATCCAAAGCATCACACGGGGCAGGGAACTATGCGATTTTCAAGACTCACAAGTGGGAGGGAGTGAAAGAAAAGTCAGAAACACGTACCACTTTGAAGAAGAGGATGGTGTCCATGTAGCGACTTTTCGTGCCCCAGTACTGCTTCTGCGATGCTGATAGCTTGTCGAAGATCGCACGCGGGACGGTTACACTTCGCGAATCGTACCCTGGGTCCCCAGGCCTCCTCCCCTTCCCGTCCCGAATATTCTCGGGCAGCAGCCACTCAAATTTTGACCGGGCCTCGGCCCACATGCTAGCATTTTTATCCTGCCCGCCGTCCAGATCGTCGGATCCCAATGCCCGAAGAAAATCTGCTCGTCTGGACTGATCAGGTTGTGACGCTCCAGATTGTGACAAAAACGAAGGTTTCGCAACCCTCTGAGATGCTCCGTTGGCAGGCCGCTCAGGCTGACTCGCGGAGGCGAACTTTTTACCCTGAAACGAATTAATCCTCTCGCTGTAGTCACTCTCATTGTCGTCAACATCTGCGTCGTCCCTCGTTCTCTTGCCCCTTGGGACACATGGCTTGATCCCAGGAGTCACAGGAGTGAAATGCGGCCGTGGGCTGAAATTACCTCGACCGTTCCCAGCACTCGCCGCTGCTGAGGGAGTTCCGAAAGTGTTTGTACCATTACCGGTAATACCGTTGTTACCAATGCCACCGAGATTACCGGTGTTACAGGTGTTACCAGCCGCGGTACCAGGTAAGCCGAGCTCCTTTTTGCGCGGATCAGGAGAATAACCCGTTATACGCTGACTCGGGGGAGGCTTATTATTCTGGGACGGCTGATCGGCCGTCACTCGCCATTTCGGCTCCATCCCCTCGTTTGCGCCGCTGAACACGTACGGGTTGCGTGGGGACTTGAACGGACTGTTATCGAAGACTGCTTTAGCGGGGACATTATTCGAGCCCCAAGGACCTTGGCTGCTTGCTGGAGAGTTTTGAGTCGACACGAGCGGCTGTGATGACAACGGGTTAGAAGAGTTTTCTCTTTTGGAGTAGAATCTCCACAGGGAGCGCTGAGCCATGGTACCGTCGAGAATGCAGCGATCCTGGACCCGCTAGAAGCTTATGCGCCGCGGAAGCCAATACCACCAGCTCTGATTTTTGTAAAACGTGTGGAAACATAAATTTAACAAGCAAGAGTTGAGGCACGCGTAAGCTTTCGGAATACGAGGCTAAACCGCTTCTGAAACCGCTCAGTTGAGCAGGCGACGATGAGGCTGAAGATCGGTGCGAGGCGTCATGAGGACGACACGAATGGGAGAAAGCTTGGAACCAGAAGTTGGAAATTCCGACTTCGAACAAAGATGGAGGAACAAATGATGGAGTTTGCCTCGCCACCTGCTGCCCATATCGGCTCGGCAGGATTTTTCCGGGGCTCTCGAGGCTGCTCGACACGAAGCGGACAGATGATTGGTTGAACGCCTATCGGGCAGATGAGCAACTCTGCTGGTGTGTTCCTGAATTCGAATGTTCAAAAATCTGGCACGGACCAATTTTTTGAGACACAAAGCAATGAAGTAGTAAATCAACCAATTATCAATAACGATATCGTGAAGCCTTTGAGCTAGGCGTGAAACTTCTAGTATCGCAGCTGCCTACAACGGCTTTCGCAGTTTCTGCTGTGATGGATGTGTGCTTGCGCCACCTACCATCGCCAGCAAGGGAAAGTGGCAGTCGACTCCAGTCCAGTATCACATTGCACGCGATGATCTAGGTCATAGACTAGACTAGAAGCCGGATGTGTTTCAGCAGTAATCAAACGGCCTAGATTGCTGCATTTAGGTTTCAGGCAACCGATATGGCTTTCGTCGCAACGGTGTGCTCCGACACGCAGCTTCTGTTTCCTAAATTATTATAATCTGCGATATTTTCTTCCTTCGGACGGCAGGTTTTGATATGAAACCCAAGTAATTTATCTGAGGCACGTCATTTTACACTAGGCTGACGTCAGGACCATCTGCGACCACACGTTGGTAAGCCGCTTCCCCGAGATTCACGCAATGCGGTCGTCGTCGAGCCGCACGAATGGAGGAGCAGCCGGTATGGGCTTCACGTCGCCGCGCGACGCCGACGCGGCCGAGGCACGGCGGCTCCAACGCGCCGCGCTGTTGCAAGCGCGCGGCGGGCCTAACTCCATGGAGAAGCGATTCCTGCGCTTTATATCGGGTACTAAACAGCCGCGCATTCCCTGCATTTGTCATTCCTAAATAGGGTGCCAGGCTTTCTTGCGCGATTCTTCTGCCGCGTCTTCTTAAAGCATATGTCAGAATTCTCACCGGAACCTACTCTTCCCCCGCCTCTCCCCTCTGCCCTCCCACCATCCCTTCTCCCCCTCTCCCCCAATCGTTCCCCCCTCTTTCTCCCCTTTTGGACGCCAGCGGGAACCTTCCTGGATTCTGCCACCCTGAGCTCCGTCGCGCCCATCCTCCCGGGCTACGCGCGTCGCTTCGGCCTGACACAGCACGCCGTGACGCTGCTCCTCGCGGCGCGCAACGTCACGTCCGTGCTCGCGTCGCTCCCCATAGGCGTGCTCCTTCTCTTAATCTCCGTCCCCACCATCTTCGCCGCGACCTTCTCTCTCTCCACCCTAGCCTCTCTCTCCCTCGCGTTTCCGATCGCGGGGGCAGGCTCACTCGCAGCTGCCCTGGTGCTTCAGGGTGTCGCCACCCAATCCGTGCGCAGCGTTGGACTTTTTTTCGCTGCCCGGGTTTGCGGGTCAGGCGCGTCATTGGACGAGGTGGTGGACCAGCTCGCGCAGAAGGGCAGCGAGGGGCTGCACAAACTTTTGGGCTCGGGCAGGCTGTGGACTGCCCGGGGCAGGACGTCGTTAAGTTATGGTTTGGTGGGGGATGGGAGGAGAGGAACGAGCAGTCTTAGCGGTATCAGCAACACTCCTTACGAACGCCTGACCCCTTCCCAGCAGCAGCAGCAGGAGCAGGAGCAGGAGCAGCGGGAGCAGGAAGAGGAGGAGGAACAGCAGCAGCAGGAAATAGAGGGACGGGGATGGAGGGAGTTTTCAGGAGGGAGAGAAGCTGGATGGAGCGAAAGAGAGGCACAGGTTAGAGGGAGAGGGAGAGGCAGAGGGAGAGGCAGAGGTGGAGGAAGAGGGAGACGTGGAGGGAGAGGGGGGCGAAGGGCGCAAGTTGGCGGAATCGGTGCCCCAGGCTCGGCCGGAGCAGCAGGAGGAGGTTCGGCATCCGAAGGTCTGTTCGTGGTTCGGAGCGGCGACCAGGTGTTCCGATCCGCAGCAGCAGACTACTCCCTCACAGGCACCCACTTCCCCACCGCCTTTGCCGACGGCATGGACGGCACCCCCTCTGGATCCTCCTCCGCAGCTTCCTCTGCGGAGGCGTCTCTCCTAATCGGTGTCATAGGCTCGTTGCTGGGGTGGGCGTCGCTGGGGACGCTCATTGGGCCGCTGTTTGGCTCGTTTGCCTACCAGTACCTGTCTCCCTGGATCGCGTATCTGGTTGCGGCTGTGGCTGCGGCTGTGCTCGCGTTCCTCTCGTTCCTGCTGTCGCCTGAAGCGCACTCCCTCGACCGCCTCGATTTCCAGCTCAGCTGGCGCAAGAAGAAACAAAAGAAACAGCAGCACCAGCACCAGCAACAGCAGCAGGAGGAAGAGATGGAAGAGCAGGAGGAACCGCAGCTGCAGCAGCAGGGTAACTCGGGGTCCTACGCACTCACAAATACCTCTTCTAATCCCCCCGGCGGCGCTGATACCATGCAGTCGTCGTCACCAAGCCCTGTGACATTAGGCCTCGCTACTGGCTCTGCAGCAGATCCTGGTCCTGACTCTATTGTCGGTTCGGGTTTTCAGGGGGGCAATGGGCAGGTGACGGTAAATTTCGAGGCGCTAGGGGTAGAGCCGCCACCAGAACCTTCCGACCTGCCCGACTCGTTCTTTTCGTCGTTTGCGTCTCGCCAGGATGACACTTCAGGTAACCCTTCAGGTGACCCGTCAGGGGAGGGAGCAGAGCATGATGATAGAGACTTTGTGCTGATTCGGAGATTTGAGCCCATGACCTCTGCCTCCAACCCAGCAGCTGCTGCTGGTCCTGTTGCTGCCTCTGCTCCTGCTGACGGCTCCCAACGCCCTCCACAGCCCCTCGACTCCTCTCTTACTTCACAGCCCCACCAATCTTCTCCTTCTCCACAAACCGTCTACTCCTCTCCTGCCCCGCAGCACGGCACATCTACCCCTCAGGCGCCCCTCCCCACTAGTCACGTCCCCCTCATCCCCCCTCCCAACCCCACACCAAACAACGCGCAGGAGACAGCTTCTGCCGCTGCCGCTCCTGGCCTTGTTGCCTCTGAACCTGCCCCTGGCCCTGCCTCTCCTGCGCCTGCCCCTGTCTCTCCTGCGCCTGCCTCTGCCTCTCCTGCCCCTGCTTCTGCCTCTCCTGCCCCTACCCCTGCCACTGCCCTTACCCCTGAACCTGCAGCTCCGACTAGTGCTGCTGTGGTTTCAGGCGCTGTTGAGGAAGCAGGCGCTGCCGGCACTGAAGCAGAAGCAGATGCGGAGTGGCACGAGGTGCCCCTGTCAGGAGACACCACCATTCCCGCTGCTGCTTCAGCCCTGAGCCATGACCCGCACTCACATGATGAAAGGCTTTGGGGAGGAGCTGGGCAGGTGACGGCACCAGTGGCAGCACCAGCAGAGGCACAAGACGCAGTGCCAGCGGGGATGAGTGTGGGAGGTGCAGCAGCTGGTGCAGCGGCAGAGCCTGCTGACATGATCGAGCAGGCTTTCAATCTTGGTAGAGGCAGCACTAGCTCAATCACCAATGTTGATTCTGTCCCTTCCATTCACTCCTCCACCACCTCTGCCAGCATCAGCACAACCACCACCACCAGCAGCACTACAACAAGCAATCTCCCTCGAAGTGCCCCTACCATCCCTCCTCTTGACGCCCCGTCATCATCATCCACATCAGCTTCTGCACCTGTTGCCACCAGCTACCCACCTGGTCCAGCTGGCACCTCCAGCTCAGCTGCTGACGTCAGCAGCAGCTACAGCAGCTACAGTAGCAGCTCCCAGCAGCAGCAGGAATACCACCAGCAACAGCAGCAGCAGGAGTGGCAGGACCTGGAGCAGCAGCAGCAGGAGCAGCAGCAGCAGGAGCAGCAGCAGCGGCAGCGACAGGGAAGCATGACGATCCGGGGTCTCCTCTTTGCCCTCCGCAACCGTCTCGCCACCGCCGTGCTCCTCACCACAGCCGTGCAAACGCTCTCCTTTGGAGCCCTTGAGGCCACCCTCCCGTTCTTCCTAGCGGACACATGCGACGCCGGACCCGCTTCTGTCGGGCTGGCGTTTGCGCTCAACGGATTGGCATACTCGTTTGTAGCATATGTGTCTGCGCACGCGCATGCGACTGCGCATCTGCACGTGCAGGCCCGCTTACACGCCCATGCGCGGGCGGCGCTCTCGTCGTTTTCGGCGTTTTTTACGTTTCTTGTCGCGCTGGCTTCGTCCGTGCTGCTCTATGTGAGGAGTTTGTCGCCAGGAGCGACGAATTCAGTCGGAATGACGATTCTAGCGTGGACGCTTCCGCTGCTTATGATTCAGGAGTTATCGTGCAGTGCGGCCCGCGTTCCACTGTATTTATTAATGGCGGCGAATGGTGTTGGTTACGCTCTTACGGAGCTTCCGAGCTTTGCCTCTTTGGTGTCGGCATTGGAGAGTGAGGAAGACGAGGAGCGGAATTTGCTTGATAGTGGGTATGCGCGGAGCAGCTCATATGGGGAACGGACTGGAGGAGAAAAGCATATCGATGTGGCGGTGTTGGTTGCTTTGTATAATGGTGCTGGTGTGTTGGGGTATGCGTTTGGTCCGTTGTTGTCTACCGCGCTTGCTTCCAAGCTCCCGGCTTTTTGGGTGATGGTGTGTGTGTCTGGATTTCTTTGGCTGGTTGGGGCGTTTAGTGTTTGGGCTCGAAGAGCCCATTCTAGAAGACACACAATGTAGGTGGTGACTCATTTCTCTTTGTGATAATGTTGTGATTTATTATTACTTCAAAGTATAACACTTACGCTTCATCCTTCCGCGTGTACTGAATAACTTGGATGATGATCGCATGGACATCCTTCAGCGTGGATGGCTCAAAGTCCCATCCCCAACCAACCAATCAAGATGTGATCATCGCATGGTCGAGCTCCTGCACCAGGCTCGGTCACACCCAAGCGCTTCCCCTCCCCGCCAACCAACCAATCACCCTGCCTGACGCGGGATGCTCATGGTGTAATTTCCGCCACAAGCAGTAGGAGCTGGCGCGTAACTCTCAAAACGCGGGCGCGCGGATTTTCCCTCCCGCAAACTGGGTGCCGCCGCAACCACCCTTTCGCTGTGTGACTAGGTCAGCGAGTGCGCACAATTTGCTCCTGCAATGCTGGCGCGGAGTTACCAGTGTATCAGCACCACCGCACGCAGCGCTCATGTCAACGCTGGCGCGCCGAGCTCTTCTTCCCCCCTCCTCCCCTCCACATGACCCATGCCATGCCGATGGCATCCCTCAAGCTTCGAATGGAATCCCCAGATTCCTCCCAGCCATGTCGTAGAACCACGACCACCGTACTAGACCGAATAAAACACATGAAAACCAGTAGTAATCCTTTCCGTTCAGGCACCAGACATTCTTCTGCCTCCATTTTCCCAACCATTCATTTCTTACCTTGATAACTTCAGTATTCCTCATTCCCTCAGCGTCGTTACAGAGAACTTCAAAATCGTAGAAGCGAGGAATCGAAGCCATTGCTCCAGCGGAAACAGCGAAACCGCGTCGAGAGCTGGAAGCACGACAAATTGTATCTTTAAGGGCTACAAGTTGAATTCTGACAAATCGGTGTTGAGGAGAATCGGGATTCGGGAATCGAGATACGGGAATTGGGAATCGGGAGCCGGGAATCCACCGGAGCGGGGATCATGGGGGGCCCAGACGGCGCGGGGGATCATGCGAGGCCGTCGACGGGGCAGAACGTACCGCAGTGGTACTACCAGGACTGGGCTGGCGAGCACGGGTATGTCTGATCGGACGGTGCCAGCGGTTCTCCTCTCTTGATCCTACGGTGCTCCTGTCGTGAGCCAACGCTGCTCTTTCTTGATCGATTGGTGCCTGACTCGCATTGGACGGCTCCGATTCGTCCTTGAATCGCACAAGTCTCTTGCTGAAAGATCTTCCGTCTGCCTCAGGCTGTTGATTTTTTTTTCCGTTAGACTGAGCCAACAGCTGCCGGGTTTTTTCGATTTACTACCTCCGCATTCCTCGCGTCGTTTCGCGTTCCTGACTTCGTTTCACGTTCCTCTCTCCTTTTGCTTTTTCTCTCGTACCGCATTACAGACCTCGGACGCTCCTCCAACTAACGCAGGCGCTTCAAAAGGGTTATTTCACCCCCGACCTCCTGGTACGCTCGAAGACGCCATCCTACGTCGCTTATCTTGAGACGCTTTATAACGGTTTATTCCACCCCCGAGCTCTTGATAGGACGCCACGACGTTCTGCTTCGCTGATCGTACATCTTCATGTGTGTGGTCTGCACTGTTGCGACGCTTGCAGTGTAACCAGCACCAGCAGGGTCCATGTCGACTCTAAATCCTGTTGCGACAGACCGCGACTGTTACTGTATGTAATCCGTGCGTTTGTTCGCTCATGATGTGTGCAGGTTCGCAAGGAGGGCACACAGCGGTGGCACACGCTGAGAGACGTGCTCGACCTGCGACAGCTGCTGCGCGCGCGGAAACACGGGCAGGTGAGCGATCAGGGAAACACGGGCAGGTGAACGACCAGGGAAACACGGGCAGGTGAGCGATCAGGGAAACACGTGCAGGTGAATGAACCGGGAATTCGGGGGTTGAGTGAACCAAGGAGTAGTTGTATCGCTTTTTTTTAGAATTCTCCGTTCCCCGTTCCCTCCATTACTATTACCTACTCTCCCTCCTCTCCCCCTTCCGCACGCTTCCCCATCCTGTCATGCGGGCCTGATTCCACCGCTGCACAGCACGGCATGTACTCCTGTCCGGGCATGCACTCCCATTCCTACCAGGCGGCCCCATTCCCATGCCCCTGATGCCTCAGCAGGAGCAGGAACCCCCTCGCGGACATCAGTCTCCCTGGAGGCCGCCACTGCTTCGTTCGTCCCACCACCACCCCCACCCTTACCTCCACTTCCCCCCTTCCTGCTGCATCCCCTCTCCTACCAGGCGGCCCCTGATGGCTCAACAACAACAGCAACAGCATCAGCAGGAGGAGGGACACCCTCACGCACAGCAGTGTCTTTGGAAGCCGCCACTGCCGCGTTTCGTCTCCCCATCCCCTTCCTTCCCCCCACTCCCCTCCCCCCTCCTGCCAGGCGGCCCCTGATGCCTCAGCAACAGCATCAACAGGGACACCCTCACGCACAGCAGTGTCCTTGGAGGCCGCCACTGCCGCGTCAGCAGCTGCTCTGGCGGGGATCTCCCCGCGGAGAGACGGGTCCCCTGCTGGCGCCACGTCAGCCGCCGCATCAGCAGCCGTGCCAGTTGTCAGCCTGATTCCTGCAGACGACCCCATCACGAATCTGTTCAAGACGCCTGGGCAGGTGAGGTTGCGTTTACAACTGCCGGTGCCAGGCAGGTAATACTCTGCTCAGGAAATGAACTCTATTTACACAAGCCTATGTGGAGGAATCACTTTTTAGAATTCTGAAAAGTGATCTACACAAACCTATGGGGAGGAGCAGGAGCCGCTGTTCTGGCTGCCCAGCCCCTCCAGCCCCTTCAGCCCCTTCAGCCCGCATGTCTCTTCCCCCTCTCCCCCAACCAGGAATGGTTCTGCGTGGACATGCACTTTGAGGTGCAGGGACCCTTCAGCCCCTACAGCCTCCCAGCCCCCCACAGTCCTTTCTCTACGCTTCACTGCGCCCGCGCCAGGAGTGGTTCAATGTGGACACGCAAAGGAAGGTGCAAGGGGCCCTTCAGCTCGCACGTCCCTTCTCCAGCTCTCTCTGCCCCTTATCGCCTCTGCGCCCCTCTGCGCCCCTCTGCGTCCCTCTGCGCCCCTCTCCACCCACCAGGAGTGGTTCTACGTGGACATGCACGGGGAGGTGCAGGGGCCCTTCGGCTCGCACGGGACATGCATAGATTTCACCTCCGCGCCCCTCAGTGCCCCTCTGCGATCCTCTGTGTTCCTCTGTACCTCTCTACACCGCTCTGCACCAGGAGTGGTTCTACGTGGACATGCATGGCGAGGTGCAGGGGCCCTTCAGCTCACAGAAGATGCAGCGCTGGTGGACCAACCCCCTCTATAAGGACCACTTCTCCTCGCTAAAGTGCCGCAGAGGGCACCATGGTGAGTATGACAGTAACGAGGGTGACTGTAACGAGCTATCAACTGACGATGCAGCGCTGGAGGATTAACCACCTCTATAAGGACCGCTTCTTCCTTTTTAAGTGCTGAAGAGATCATTACGGTAGTTATGTCCGACATTTCCCTCTTTCCAGTGTTTCCCCCCCTCCCTCCTTTTCCCCACTCTCCTGTGTTCCTCCCGTTTCTCCCCCTCCCTGTGTTGAACCTTTTTTTTCCCTCTCCTGTGTTCCGCCCATGTTTCTCCCTCTCCTCTTGTTTCCCCTTCCCGCTGGTCTTCCCCTGGCGAGTTTCGCCTCAAAAGTTTCCTGCTCTTCCCCCCCCTTCCCCCCTCCCCCCTCTTCCCTTTTCCTGTATTGTTGGTTCCTCGCTTGTATTCCCCTAGGTGAGTTCCGCCTGCTGCCTGAAATAGCAGAGGAGGTGGCAGCGAGAGGGCCTCCTCCGGAATCACCCAAGCAACTTGGGTATAGAGACCCTGCTAGCGCCAAGGTGTGTTTGGTCAAGAGGCGAAGGGAGGGAGGGAAGGAGGAAGATGGAAGGGAGTTGGGCTGGAGTGGCCGGTGCTGGGGCCGAAAGCAAAAATAAAAGGGGGCAGGAAGAGATAGAAGGCAAATTTGAGGAATGATTGCAGCTTCTGAGGCTCATCAAGTCTCACATCAACGGGATTGAGGGAAGGAGGGAGGGAGGGAGGGAGGGGAGGGAGGGAGGGAGGAAGGGAGGGAGGGAGGGGAGGGAGGGTCGTCGGATTGAGGCATGGAGGGTGGCTGGGCAATGGAGGTGGAGGAGAGGAGACAGAAAGCGGCTGACAGAAGGCACCCTTTTGTGTGCAGTCAGGGTTTCAGCATTTGGGTTTCAGGCTTTGGATCTGGGCAACGGAAGTGGAGGAGAGGAGACAAAGAGGTCTCACATCAACCCCTCTTCCATGTGAATCCAGAGTGAGGGTTTGGGGTTTTTCGTCAGGTTTTTGGGCTTAAGGTCCTAGCCACGATAACAGGTGACTGGGAAAAGGAGGTGAAGCTTCAAGGCCACTTTAACAGCCCCTAACCTCCCGTCTTTCCTTACCCATCCTCCCGTATTTCCTGCAGCAGAAGGCTCGAAAGAGTGAGGGTACGTGCAGTCGGGGTCGAGGAAGGAGGAGGCCCGTGAATGGGCTGAGGCCTGAAGCAGCAGACTCACACAGACGTCTTTTGAGGCGCCTTTTGAGGGCTTCTGAGGCAAATCAAAGGACTGTGGAGGAGCTGAGGCCTCAAGCAGCAGAGTCACACAGGCCCCCCTCCCTCCCTATCCTCGTGCACCCCTCAAACATATGACATGAGGCACAGAAGAGCGAGAGAGATGTGTGCGGTCGGTCGGGGTCATGTAAGGAGGAGAGCGACCTGGTCAAGGAGGTGGAGGAGCTGACAGGCACCTCACACAGCCCCTACTCTTCCTTTCCCCACCCCTCTTTCCCCAGACTCCTCACCGTCGCAGAAGGCTCCGAAGAGTGAGCGGTGCGGTCGGGGTCGCGCAAGGAGGAGAGCGACCTGGTCAAGGAGGTGGAGGAGCTGAAGCAGCAGGTGGAGCCGCCAGGCACCTCAAACTGCCCCTTCCCCACCCCGGTCCCCACTCGTCTCCTCTATTGCCTGTTTCGGAAGGCTCCGAAGAGCGGGAGATATGTGTGGTTGGGGTCGCGCAAGGAGGAGAGCGACCTGGCCAAGGAGGTGAGGTGGAGTGGAGGAGCTTTGAGGCACCTCAGACATCCCCTGCCAATCCTTTCCCCACCCCCTCCTTCCGCATGGCAGAAGGCTCCAAAGAGCGAGCGGTATGTGCGGTCGGGATCACGCAAGGAGGAGAGCGACCTGGCCAAGGAGGTGGAGGAGCTGAAGCAGCAGGTGGAGCGACTGGAGGTGGATAATGAGGGGCTGCGGAACTCACAGGAGGACACCTTCATTGTGAGTCCAGTAGGAGATTTCTTGGATGTATCCCCTAGGACTGCCTGCCTTCATTGCAAGGCTGTGAGGCGTGCTCTTGCCTCTAGGCCTCTCTCTCGTCTCGAGGTGGACTCACAGGAGCAGCAGGTGGAGCGACTGGAGGTGGATAACGAGGGGCTGCGGAACTCGCAGGAGAACACCTTCATTGTGAGTCCAACGAGTGTGCTTTTGGCTGTGAGATTACCTCGTTGTAAGAGCACACTGCTTGTGCACTGGCCTGTCGTGTGTAAGGAGGTGGAGGAGCTGAAGCAGCAGGTGGAGCGACTGGAGGTGGACAATGAGGGGCTGCGGAACTCACAGGAAGACACCTTCATTGTGAGTCTGGTTTGTTAGGGTCGTTGTGTGAATCACAGGAAGGGCTGTTCTTTGAAGCAGCAGGTGGAACGACTGGAGGTGGATAACGAGGGGCTGCGGAACTCACAGGAAGACACCTTCATTGTGAGACTTGTTGGGTGGTTGTCTGGTTAAGGTTGTTGTAGGTAAGAACACCTTTCCCTGGCTGTAAGGTCACAAATGGAGCCACAAGTGGAGCGGATGGAGGTCGACGATGCGGCAGCTAAGGAACTCCCAGGAGGACCCTGCCGCTGGAACTCCCAGGAGGACCTCCCAGGAGGAACTTCCACATGTTGTGAGGCAGGCTTCCTGCGGGTAAAGAGGCTGTTGGAAGGAGCAGAAGCAGCAGGTTGGTCAGCTGCAGGTGGACAAAGAGGGGCTGCGTGACTGTGACTCACACGAGGACACCCGCTGCAGTACAGTGCAACCATCCCCTCTCTGACACTCCTCTCCCTTCGTGGCCCCTATCCCCCCTCCCCTCGCTTCTGCAGCTGCGTATGCAAGTGGAGCGTCTGCTGCAAGAAAAAGCAGAGCTGGCAAGAGAAGTCACGATGCTGAAGCGCGAGAAGGAGTCTCTGCAGGAGCTGCTGCAGTACGCGCAGCAGCTTGACATTGCAGATGAGGGCGTCGCTGATGAGCTGATCGCCGACGCATCCCCTCCCCCTCTCTTACACCCCGCTCCCCTCATTGCCCCCTTGTCCCCAACCCCACCCAACCCCCTTTTCCCCTCTCTTCCCGCCTCTCTTCCCCCTCTGCAGCTGCGTATGCAAGTGGAGCGCCTGCTGCGAGAAAAGGCAGAGCTGGCGAGAGAAGTAACCATGCTAAAGAGAGAGAAGGAGTCTCTTCAGGAGCTGCTGCAGTACGCGCAGCAGTTTGACATTGCAGACGAGGGCGTGGCTGATGAGCTCATAGCGGGCGAGGAGGGCGAGGGCATGGGCGGGAACGAGTGGGGGGCGGGCGAGGGGGACCGGGCCACAGAGGAGTGGTTCCAGATGCTTGAGGCTGCTTCCCATAAGAATCCCAACGGCTTAGAGGAGAATTAGGCTGTGGGTGAGTTGTGGGGGAGGTCTGGGTGAGTGTGCAGGAGCTTATGGGAGCAGCATCAGGAGCTGCTGCAGTACGCGCATGGGTGTGTGGCTGCTAGCAGTTTGACATTGCAGATGACGGCGTGGCTGATGAGCTGATAGCGGGCAAGAGGGTGAGGGGATGGGTGGGAACAAGTGGGCAGGCGGGGACGACCGGGCCACAGAGGAGTGGTTTCAGATGCTGGAGGCCGCTTCCCATAAGAATTTCACTGGCTTAGAGGAGAATTAGGTTGAGTTGCGGGTGCGGGTGAGTTGCGCACGCGGAGGGCGAGGGGATGGGCGGGAACGAGTGGGGTCGGGCGAGGGGGACCGGGCGACAGAGGAGTGGTTTCAGATGCTTGAGGCCGCTTCCCATAAGAATCCCAACGGCTTAGAGGAGAATTAGGGGGTGGGTGAGGTGCGGGTGAGTTGCGTACACGGAGGGTGAGATGGGTGGGATGGGAACAAGTGGACGGGCGAGGGGGACCAGGCCACAGAGGAGTGGTTCAGATACTGGAGGCCGCTTCCCATAAGAATCCCAACAGCTTAGAGGAGAATTAGCTGGTGGATGAGGTGCGGTTTTGGTCTGGATGAGGCCTGGGTGAAGTCTCGTTGAGGTATGGTTGAGGTCCGGGCGAGGTCTGGCTGAGGTCTGGGCGAGATGTGGGTGAGGTCTGGGCGAGGTCTGAGGTGTGGGCGAGGTGTGGGCGAGCTTCTGCTTTAGAGTGTGTTAATGGTGTCATAAAGGTGTCAGGGAGGTGTCAGGGAGGTGTCAGGGAGGTGTCAGGGTGGTGTCAGGGAGGTGTCAGGGCTAAAGGATGGTGTCAACTTGGACAAAAGGTGGGGTTGAAGGGGTGGAGAGGTGGGGGGGGATGGCTGCTCCAGGACTGGGTGGGAGAGAAGCAAGCGACCTGTGGTTGGAGCAGGGAGGCCTGGAGTTGAACCTATTTTTGAGTTGACTCGAAAAAACGGTGGAGAGGTGGGGGGGGATGGCTGCCCCGGGACTGGTTGGGAGAGAAGCAAGTGACCTGTGGTTTGTGCAGGGAGGCCTGGAGTTGAACCTACTCGGAAAAAGTCCTCTGCATAGAAGACGGGAGGGAAGAAGGGTGGCTCCGTTTGGACTGGAGTGGACAGATGCGGGCGGCCTGGAGGGTTGTGAGACTCAAGAATTGTGTAGCTGAGCGCTACAGTGGGCAGGTAGAGAGAGGAAGAAGCAGAAGCCGCAGTAGCAAGAGCAGCAGCAGAGGGAGCAGCGGTAGCAGCAGGAGGGTGTGTTTCAAGCTTTGGTGTGGAAAGCAACCACAACCTGTAGTGTACAAGGTGCTGTAGGCGCACCACTAGTGGTACCGTAGCTTAGTAGCAGCCTGAGCATTCAAAACGACCATAGCCAAGAAAAGCACTTGTAGTACCTATATTGTGCTCTCCATTGTACCTACTGGTTCTGTTAGTTTTACAATCTTGATTTACGAATTGTGGTTGTGAAAAATGTATACCATACATCATTAGAACGGTATAGCACCAACTTCAAATAGTCCAAAAATCATATCAAGCAGAAACTACACATACATTTACTGGGAGGTAGCAGAAGAACAATACTGGGCCCTAACGAGCATTTGTTTGTTTATGCTCTGCTTGCCTCTTTATCCCCAAGCCATGCAGAGATGCACCAGCAACGGAACGAAACCTCACACAATGAACAACAAAACAAGCATGCCACTCATTCCCCAACCATACGAGACATATTACCATCCAAGAATGTAGGAGCGAAGGGTTTCACATCACACATTGTATGGAGGTACGTTGTCCTTGACTGCTGCTGGCGCTGCATCGGCAATGGCCTTGAGCACACAGCGCTTGTACATGCGAATAGTGTAGTACCAGAACATCGCAATGTAGATGAAAGCTGCGAAAAAAGCCATGGCGCATGCACCACGGACCTTGCTCAGATCCGAATTCATGTCATTAATGTACGTATTGAGATAAGCTCCGGAATCCATTGATGAAGGGAGAGTCGGGTCCAGACCCAATGAAGCGAGCATGGCCTTGGTGGTGCTGGTGCTGTAATCGTTAAGCACCATACTGCAGAACAAGGGAAGCAATTCTTGCGTTAGTGTGTATGTACTTGAGAGAAGAGAAATGCTTTGGTTGTGTTTACTGTAGTATTCCAAAGAGGAACGTTACCTGTTCAATGCGCTAGTGTTCCACCACGTGTTGCATGCAGCTGCTCCTGACGTGGCGGCGGCGAACAGCAGAAGCGACATGATCTGTTTGGGGGAGGGATGGGGTGGGGGGAGTTAGGAATTGTTGGAAATGAGGGCAAGAACGGAATGCGAGGTTTCCACCGACGCTTGTCGACTCGAAAGGACTCAAGTGCGATACGAAAGGACTCTCTAGGTTTAAAAGGACTCACGTAGGACTCGAAGAACTGCACGATGTCCATCATCCAGTCATACGCCTCGGAGCCGGCGACGCAGATGCGCACGGAGTTGTACACGAGCAGCATCACCGCGAATATGAACCCCAGGATTGTCATGCCCACCAGAAACGCGCCCGCGCTGTACGACGTCACCGTCGCCTTGGTCGCGAAGCACAGACTGCGTTAGTGAAAATTAGTAAGTATTGAAACAAAAAAAGGTTAGTAAGTATAGAAACCATTTCTTTTTCTTCTCTCGAGTTATCACAACTCAAAACGTCCGCGAGGTCTGGAGAATATATGTCTTACGTGCCGCGTTCCAAAATGCGTCTACTCGCTCTGTGTGGGCGTTCATTTCGAGTTTGCCAGAAGGTGCGGAGAGTGACAAGCAGATTCTGAAAAGGCCAGACGAGCCCAACTGACGAAGACCAGCGCACCTGAAAGCGACGAGGCAGAAGAAAAAGATGCCGATGCGAAGGCCGAAGGGGAGCCACGTGTACAGAGCGGACCGCTTGTTGTTGGCGCAGCACCCGTTCGAAGTGCTCGCCGCTGGCGCTGGCGGTGGCGGGGCGGACTGAGGTAATGGAGCGTCGTACTGGGGTGGTGGAGCCGCGTTGAAACTTCCGCCAGTCATGCCCTGCATGTTCGGAGCCTGCTGTTCAGCCATATTAAGTTGAAGGGTTTTCGTCTAGTGTGATGTTACGAAATTATCTGTGCGGAAGGACAATCACAGAAGCTCGGCTCGAGTGGTAGGATACGGGAAGGATAGAAAGTAGAAGGTTTCTTGATTTTGACGCTGGAAACTGGAGAGCTGTTCTTTATAGAAATTGGTGCGCAGGAGATATTGGTGTTTGGAAAGGGGCTGGGGCGGAGCGGATTTATCTGGAATTGCTGCAGGGTCATTGGGGAATGGCGACGGTTTGGGAGCGCGAGTGGGGGGAATAGGCACGGCGGAGGTGAGCGGTGACATGGCGAGCCACGCAGCGACGCCGTGAAACTAGCTCTGAAATTTCTTTGCTCACCCCTCGTCGTGGCAGCGCTGGCTGGTCAACAGCGTCTCCGAAATTTGATTGGTTGGTAACGCCGCGCTGTAAGTCTTTACACTCAGTCAATGTTGTGTGATTGTGTGTAACACTGCCATGCTGGCGAAATTCCACCTCAGCGGAGCTGAAGCGGTGACGACGGTACACATGTCCCTCCAGGTCACTCGATATAATGTTGCCTTTACCTATCTCATTATTACACATTAAATCAAACATAAAAAAAATCCCTTGTGGGGGTTATGTAGATGCAGTTTCACCACTTCAACAGCCTAGTCATCCATTTCCAGGTTGACTGCAAGGAGAAGAATTGGTTTCACTGCGAAAATCAAACGAACAATCAACTTCTTGTTTTAATCCAAGCGTGAATGGATATGGCTAGTGTTTTTACCTGTTCGCCATTTTCAGCACCTCATGCTTGCCATAATAATATGTGATACGACATTTATTTAGACGGATCTGCTTGCTGCTAATTCTCACCTGTCTGTAACCTATGCAAAGTGGCCAGGTCAAACCTCTGCTTACCAACGTTGCATGGAGATTCATCTAACATGTTCAGTTCAGTGGTTCTTATCAAATCTTGTCCTCATTTCAGGTTGTACATGTCGTCTCCACTAGTGAGGATATAGGAGTGTATTACAGAGGTAAGAGCATAGGCTGTAGGAATAAGCAAGCTCTCAACAGTCTAAGAACGCAAGGAGGCTAATAGGCAGTCAATGTACAAATCTGCCATCTTGTCACCGCGCAAAGCACCACGGGGTGATCACACCATATTCCATTATTACGGTATTTCTCTCGAAGGTACAAATCATTGTGCCCACACTTTCCTGAAATGGCAACGTGTCATGGAATCAGGAACAATAAACAGGGAGGCATCCTAAACTACAGAACCTGAAGCCTTTTACATGTAGGGTTCTGTTTCACACGTTGTAGGGAGGTACGTTGGCCTTCACTGCTGCTGGCGCTGCATCAGCAACGGCCTTGAGCACACCGCGCTTGTACATGCGGATGGTGTAGTACCAAAACATTGCGATGTAGATGAAAGCAGCGAAAAAAGCCATGGCGCATGCACCACGGACCTTGCTCAGATCCGCATTAGCGTCATTAATGTATTGATTAATATAGGATTCGTAGTCTAACGTTCCAGGGAGTGTGGTGCTCAGACCCAGGGAAGCGAGCATGGCCTTGGTTGCGCTGGTGCTGTAATCTCCGAGCACCATACTGAAGAAGGGAGATTGGAAAAAGGAAACGGAGACGTGATTTTACAAGACATATTGGTCGTCGCTTGAAACTTGGTTTTCGTAGCCTGCCGTTTCATCTGTGCTTCTTTGTTTTTACGCCAAAGGGGAACGAGGAACTTACTTGTTCAATGCGCCGGTGTTCCACCAGGTGTTGCACGCAGCTGCTCCTGACGTGGCGGCGGCGAACAGCAGAAGCGACATGATCTGTCAAATCACGAGGGATTTTGGATAGAAATATAGCCCTTTTTTCACACAGTAACCGGTTCTGGGGAATGTTTCGTGCATTTTATTGGCCAGTGACTTCGTTTACGAGTCCTGCCTCTCGAATAATATTAGGCTGTCCAAATGACATCGCTCAGCTGGGAGTATGCGCGCACCACGGTTGCGTCAAAGCACATGCAGAAGACTGACTTTGAAAGCTCTCAAGGGTTCGATGGACTGACGCCACGTCAAGGGTTCGACCGACTCACGTAACCCTCAAGGTTCGATCAACTCCGAGTTGATCAACTCCGCGTCACGGGGCTCACGTGAGTCTCAAAGGACCATTCGATGGACTCACGTAGGACTCGAAGAACTGCACAATGTCCACAACGTACGACTCAATGGGCTGACATCACGTCACGGATACGAACGAATCGCGTAGATCTCAATGGTTCATAAGGGTTCAAGACTCACGATGTCAAAAGACTCACGTACGACTCGAATGGACTCACGTAGCTTTCGAAGAACTGAACGATGTCCATCATCCAATCGTACGCCTCGGAGCCGGCGACGCAGATGCGCACGGAGTTGTAGACCAGCAGCATCACGGCGAATATGAACCCCAGGATTGTCATGCCCACCAGAAACGCGCCCGCGCTGTACGACGTCACCGTCGCCTTGGTCGCTAACAACAGACTGCCGCAAAAAAAAGAAGAAAAAGGAGCAATTATGGGGAAGAAAAATTTTGTAGGAAAAAAAAAGGCGGGAGGGCGTTATGCAGATTTACGATCCTCTCTCGCGTTCCTGGCGGTAGTAAGCACGAACATGTGAGAGAAGGTGAATGGAACTCGAGCTGAGATTGAGAAACGTTAGAAAATGAAGAGTTTATTCAAGCGACGACCGCACCTGAAAGCGACGAGGCAGAAGAAAAAGATGCCGATGCGAAGGCCGAAAGGGAGCCACGTGTACAGCGCGGAGCGCTTGTTGTTGGCGCAGCACCCCTCCGAATTGCTTGGCGCTGGCGCAGGCGCTGGCGCGGCGTACTGGGGTGGCGGTGGAGCGGCGTACAGTGACTGGGGTGGTGGAGCTGCGTTGAAACTCCCTGCATTCATGCCCTGCATGTTTGGAACCTGCTGCTGAGCCATTTCAAGATACGGTCGTTCCTAGGAATCACGGAAGGACGCCGAGTTTGGTCTCACGGAAAATATTCCAACGGGGTAAAACAAACAGAAGCTGAGCTCTACTGCTGGCTCGTTTGGGAGAGCAGCGAGAGAAGTACAAAGAAGCTGTTTCTGAAGTGCTTGAACAGCGATGCTTCAAATTGGAGTGGAGCGAGGGAAATATGGAAAAGTTGTGTGTGAGGTGAGGGACAGGCCCACTGGATTTAGGGCGTATTTCTAGCTTCGGGTCATCCGGCTTTACGTCATCCGAAATTTGGGGCATTCAATCGAAAAATCCAAATTTCGAAACGCGAGTTTTACGATTGGCTACCTCAATTCTTGGATGGCTCAAACGCAGGATGATCAGAAGCTAGGAATACGCCCTTATCTGCACTTGTTCCAGGGGAATGCAAGATTGGTGTGGGGGCTGAAGGAAAACCACTGCGCGCCGCGGTCAACTGGCGTAAGCAGGCATCGCGCTGGCGAGCGCCGACATGGCGTGCCAGCATGGTGTGAGTCAGTTCCAGCTGGCTTCGAGACTTTTACGGTTCACGCTAGTTCGTGACGGAGCTGGCCAAGTCAACGGCGCATTCCGATTATCATTGGCTGAAATAGTCGCGCTGTGAGTCTTCACGCAGGGTCAATGCTGTATGAGGAGTAGATTGCCTTGCTGGCGGGAATCCACCTCGGCATGCCTCAACTGGTGACGACGTGCACGTGCTCAAAACACTCGAAACCCCTTTGACGCTGACTATGCCACCTTCAATACAGACATATATACTGAGTATGCTACTTATAGAAT
>CANIUD010000376.1:0-122500 GCA_947470075.1 Closterium sp. Yama58-4 | reverse complement strand
CGAAAAGTTACGAAAACATGTAACCACCTAAACACCGATATTACACAGGATCGATGTTTTACTTGTGACGCGTCCTGAGGGAAACAGCTTCACAGTCCTTCTCAAGCGACTCACAGCAGCAGGGGCCGTGGAGAGGTGCACGTGGGGGAAGGAGAGGAGAGGGGGAGGAAGGGGAGGAGGGCGGTGGTTGGGAGGGGCGAGATCATCAGGAAACAGCTCTGCAGATCCAATGAACTTACAGCGAGAGCGGCTTCCAAGGCACCATCAGCTGTGGAGAGTTGCACGTGCGGGAAGTGGAGGAGGTGGGGAGGGGAGGGGGGGGTGGGGCGGGTGGCAGGAAGCAGCTCTGTGAGCAGACTGAGGCACCATCAGCTGTGGAAGCACCACTCAGACCCATTCAACTTACAGCAGGAGCAGCTTCCAAGGCACCATCAGCTGTGGAAGCACCACTCAGACCCATTCAACTTACAGCAGGAGCAGCTTCCAAGGCACCATCAGCTGTGGAAGCACCACTCAGACCCATTCAACTTACAGCAGGAGCAGCTTCCAAGGCACCATCAGCTGTGGAAGCACCACTCAGACCCATTCAACTTACAGCAGGAGCAGCTTCCAAGGCACCATCAGCTGTGGAAGCACCACTCAGACCCATTCAACTTACAGCAGGAGCAGCTTCCAAGGCACCATCAGCTGTGGAAGCACCACTCAGACCCATTCAACTTACAGCAGGAGCAGCTTCCAAGGCACCATCAGCTGTGGAAGCACCACTCAGACCCATTCAACTTACAGCAGGAGCAGCTTCCAAGGCACCATCAGCTGTGGAAGCACCACTCAGACCCATTCAACTTACAGCAGGAGCAGCTTCCAAGGCACCATCAGCTGTGGAAGCACCACTCAGACCCATTCAACTTACAGCAGGAGCAGCTTCCAAGGCACCATCAGCTGTGGAAGCACCACTCAGACCCATTCAACTTACAGCAGGAGCAGCTTCCAAGGCACCATCAGCTGTGGAAGCACCATCCAGACCCATTCAACTTACAGCAGGAGCAGCTTCCAAGGCACCATCAGCTGTGGAGAGTTGCACGTGCGGGAAGCCAAGCTGATCAAAGAAACGCCGGCCTAGCTGCAGGTGTGTGCGGGCAGGAAGGGGGAGGGGGAGGGAAGGGGGGGAGAAGAGAGACGAGAGGTGGCATGGTGGCATTGTGTCATGGTAGCAGGTTAGCACATGAGTGATACGGTACGGAGGGACCAACTCACATGCAGGTGGCCTGTGACTATAACGAGGGGCAACTCACACAAGTGTAGCTTGAGACTATAAAGAGGGAGGGGCAGGGCAACTCACATGGGTGTAGCCTGTGACTATACGGAGGGGATTGTCAGCGGACCACTGAGGCATGGCGATGAGATCTTGAATGGAGTTGATCCGCTCGAATATGCCGTACGAGGGCACCTGAATCCGTGCGAACAGGGTTTAGGAATATACACACATACATAACAATCATTTGGGGAGGGGGAGATGAGATTTGACTGAGAAGGGAGGGGATGTTTCGTGCTCATTTTGGCTTTGGTTGCAGTATGGCCATGTGGGCGTGACTATTGAGAATTCTCAAAAGTCACACCAACATACGCACTTCTTTTGAGTCAACTCATAAGCCATCTCGCTTTGGTTGCAGTATGGCCATTTGACTTATGCAATTCTCAGTTATGCGTAGGTCGAGGTAGGAGCATGCTGGAAAGCCGAAACAAAAGGTTAAACCGGGGATTGTGGCCACAAAGATTGGATGTGACCATTTGTAACACGCTGACGTGGCACTCACAGCAACGCTGAGGTGGCACTTGCCGAAGCCAAGGGAATCGTGCACGATGACTAGGTTGGGGTCGTCCTGGTGGTGTGTGGGCGGGGAAGAGAGAGGAGAGAGGAAAAGAAGGAGGGTTGAGGGAAACAGGGAAGTCATGAGTCAACTCGGTTATCACTTCTTAAGCCAAGGGAATCGTGCACGATGACTAGGTTCGGGTCATCCTGGTGTGTGCGTGGGGGGATAGAGGAGAGGGGAGATAGGAACGGGAAAAGAGGGAGAGAGGGGAGCTTTGAGTCGACCCAAACATCGCCTCTGAAGCCAAGGGAATCGTGCACGATGACTAGGTTCGGGTCATCACACTGGTGTGTGTGGGGAGGTGAGGGAGCAGAGGAGAGGGGAAACGGGAGGAGAGGAAAGATGAAAGGGGAGGCAGAGACAGCAGGGGGGAAGGAGAGAGGAAAGGGGGGACAGCAGATGAATCATGAATGGCAGAGGAGAGGTTGGAGTGAATACAAAGCTAGAAGAGGGGGGAGAGTGAGGCGGGGTATGGGCAAAAAAACCTTCGGCATACATAGGGTCATGGAGTGATGGGGTGATGGGACAGGGTGATGGGATGGGGTCATGGGATGGGGTCATGAGGCGATGGGGTCATGGGGTGATGGGGTAATGTAAATGAGAAGCTTCTAATCCGTTCGTTTGCACTCTTCATGTGAATAGACCCTTCATTCTTTTCTTGGTCCTGGTGCTTTCCCTTCCTCAACTTCTTTGCAATCCCGCCAATCAGTTGTGCTGATACGAGTACGGCGTCATCCCTTCCACTCTGCTTAATATCAGCCCATAATCCCGACCATACCACGCCGTAATCATATCTGCCATACCACGCCATAATATCTCTGTATCTCTGCAGTACCTTCCCACCACACCATATGTCTTTAATCTCTCTCATACCTTGCCATACTCCTTCACCAACGAACCCCATAATAGACTTGTCCACGTGCCCCTTATCTCAGCCATGTATTGCCATATTCACCATGTCTTTAATCTCCAATGCACTCACCTTGCCATACTCCTTCACCATGTCGTACCCACAATCGTCATGTCCACGTCACCGCTCAGCAGCTTCCGCACGCAGTCCGACGCGCGCTGAAACCACACCTCCAGGCCCTCGATCTGGTTTTTGAGAATTCTCAAAAACCAACCAGGGAGGACGCGGAGTGTGGGGGGGGGGAAAGGGGGGAGGGCGAAACGCGAGGGGAAGGGTAGCAGAGGAGGAAGGGGACGGAGCGAGGGGGCAGAGTGAGAGGGCAGAGTGAAGGGGGAGAGCGAGGGGGCAGAGTCACGCGACTACGCGGTCAATCCCGTCAAAGCCCAAAACCCTAGCCCGATCACGCACGCACATCGGTGCAGCAGGCACACACACCGGCTTGTGCAACGCAGCATATTCGCATGCGCGCGTGCATTCGTCTACCCCAGCACGCACGCACGCACGCACCTCGGTGATCTCGGCGATGTATTGGCGAGGGTTCGGCTTTCGCACGGTCAGCTCGCACTCCTGTGACGGGCAGGCGAAAAAAAAAAAGCGCAGGAAATGGGGGAGGAACGTAGAGATGTCGAGACTAAGAGAATGCGCGCCAGTCAATGGTGAGATTTTTCCGCAAAATCTATCAGGGTGTTGCGCGCACGCATGCACTGCAAGATCATAAGCATAGATGATAAGCAGAGATGATAAGTAGGAATGGGCCGTCTAGTTGATAAGGAAACAGCTTGTGAGAGCGAGCCGGGGCGCGAGATTGTCGTACCTTGAGCAGCGCGAGCGTGTCTTCCGTCATGCGACCTTTTCTCGGCAGCGCGTTGACCTGTGAGTTGACTTTCAAGTCGACTCAAGTCGACTCAAAAGTCAAGAGGGGATCACCACAAGCTCGTACCTTAAGCAGCGCGAGCGTGTCTTCCGCCATGCGACCTTTACTCGGCAGCGCCAGTCGCACAATGTCGCGCTGGCGACTCCTCCCTGCTGTCGCCTGCGACGCTGCCGCGGACAGGGGCAATGAGCGCGTGGGGGACGGCGCGATGTAAGGGAGAGCGTATGGTGAATGGGAAATGATGAATCACACAAGCAAGAAGGGTGTGTGGCGGGGAGAGGGGGGTTTGTTGGTGTGTATGGACGCATCAGCAACGTCGGCAGGGGGGGATGTTGGCGGGAGTGGGCGCGGAACGTCGGCAAGATCCAGGTCAGAATTCTAGGGTTGAACTTGAGAATGGCAGGACTCCATTTTGGACTGCACGAAGAAGGTTACCAGGCTCGAAGGGGGGAATGCGATAATTAGCGAAGAAAAAGCTTGCGAATGGACTGCGATCCTGATTGCAACTGAGTTACCGGATCGTGTGAAAGGCCTGACGTGGCATTGTCAAACTAGGGTGGAACAATGCAAGCAACGACATCCTTCCGTTGAACAATACAGGGTTCTAAAAAGGGCGACGAGGAAGTTTACAAGGGGAGCTGGTAGTCGCTGCTGCTGCGGCTGCCGCAGAAGCGCCAGCTGCAGCCTCGCAGCGCCATACAAGCCGGCCCTTAACATCGCGGCTCGGCGCAATGCGCACGACAACGGGAGCGCCTTTAATCGCAGACGATCCTTTGATCGCCGGCGAGGCGGCGAGCAACGCCTGCGGGACGGCCCGTCTAAGGACGCAGTTCGCCATGCTGCGGTGCGACGAAAGGTCCACGAAAGGGCAACTATGAACCCTAGAGACAAGCGACGACGAGTCTCGAGATGCTCAAGCCAGGCACCTCCCTGAGAAAGGGAATGGGCTAGGAGGTGGTGGGGAAGAGGAGGTAAAAAAGGCGGAGTGGGTTGGAGGAGGTAAGAGAAAGGAGGGTCTGGTATTTTTTGAGGCAGGAAATTAATATTCTTCCTTTCCCGAACTCCCGCCCTGCTGCGAAGAACAGCGACGTCCACGGTAACATTTGATACGCTCCTCGTGAGGGTTCTGATGGGCACCTGCGAGAACTGCACAAATCGCTGGGTGATACCATTGGGCTGGGAGCAAGAAATCCGTGCAGCCAATTGGAGTGCGGAATATACTCACGCATCACCGGATGCTGTGTGGCCCGGAAGGGAGTTTGCGATTGGTGGAACCAATGTCGGGCTGGGCTGAACGGAATCTCCTCGGGAATATCCCTATGCGCAGCGAATTCTGTTCTGGAAGAAAAACATATTGGCATCATAATGGCATTCACTATGTAGGTAAATGAGGTGTAATGCATTCGAGTTACAAGCCGAAACTGTCAAAAACGAGTCCGAATCCAATTTCTCCTAGCTCCCCGCCATCACAGCAATTCGAACCAGCAGACTGCCCATTCCCCTATCAGCGACTGCGTTTCCCGAACCCTCGCAAGACTAATATTATGGTCGCTGGACCAGCCGCTTCGATCCATGCATCCAGCGATGGGCTTCAGATAGCCGTCCGATCAACGTGGCGCGTGGCACACGGCGATTGGTCGACGGTGTCCCACGTATCACAAACACAGTATGAGGATCCTGGAAACGCGGATCGAGACGACGAGGCGTTGAACGGAGAGGAAGGCGGAGTTGGCGGCGGAATCTGCGGAACGGTGGAATTGGAGCGAGAGGACGGATCGTCTGGTTGCGTCTTGACACGTAGGTCTTCGGATCGCACTGTCTATTGGTATTGAAGCTCGTAGTTTCCGCGCCGCCCTACGTTTCCTCCTCAACCCCAATCCGTCCAATCTCCAGACTCCCCGTTAGTGCCCGATCTTCCGCCTTTACCCCTTCCGCCGTTAGCTCTAAATCCTTCGCTTCCCCTTTCCCTCAAGAAACCCCTCCGCCCCCATCCCCCCCCCTTCCTCCTCCCCTCCCCCCCTTCCTTCCCCCCCTCCCCCCTCCCCCATGCACCCTATCCCGCCCCCTCCAGTGCTCTTCCCCGCCCGCGCCGTTCGCCTGCATTCCCTCCACCTCGTCACCTCCGCGCGCTTTGCTGAGCTGTACGCAGCTCATGCCACGTGGCAAGGCGGCACGGGGCAGGGGGAGGGCGCACCCGGGGAGGAGATCTGGGGGAGTATGTATGCACCGTTAGGGGGGAGCCTGTGGGGGCAACGGGCGGGGGGGCGGGAGGAGGTGGAGGAGGGGGAGGGGGAGGTGGAGGGGGAGGCGGAATGGGAGGGGGAATGAGAGGAGTAGGGGGAGGAGAGGGCATCAACCGTCCCCCGCTACACTCCCTCCTCTTGCAGATCGCACCTCCCCCAGAAGCAGACGACTGCTCCCACAGCGACTGTGGCTCCGAAGCAGAAGCAGCTTCGACATCAGGCTCGGCAGCAGGCTCGGCAGCAGCAGTGGCAGGGGCATCCCTATCTGACGCATGGCTCTCTTCGCTTTCTCTCAAGCTTCTAGGTCTCAGGGGCGCCTCTACAGTCACCATACACTCCATCACTCTCTCACTTTCCCCCGGCCCCTTCCTTCCCTCCTCTCTGCCTCACTCCGCCCCTCCCTTTGCCGCTGCTTCTGCTTCTTCATCTGCTTCTGTTTCAGCTGCGGCTGCAGCTGCTGGTGTTGCTGCTGCTGCAGAAGAGCCAACAGCAGCAGCAGCTGCTGCGCCAAACCTCCTGCCGGGCCTGTCTCCGAACCTGTTCTCAATGCTGCCTCAAGAGATGCTGGCTAAGCTGCCTCCGAACCTGCCTGCTGCTTTGGCGGGTGGCATGGGTGGCAGTGTTGGTGGTAACATGGGTGGTAACATGGGCGGTAACATGGGTGGTAGCATGAATGGTAACCCGAGTGGTAACATGTCAGCATCAATGCTCCCTCTCCTCCTCGCGTTCCTTGCAGCTCCTTCCGTAACCCTCCGCCCTCCCCCTTCCTCTGCTCCCACCCTTCCCTCCTTTCCTCCCAACATCACCCCTCACACTCTCGTCCCTCCTCTCTCGACCCCTCCTCCTAGGGCCCCTACTTCCCAAGACCCCCTCTCTCACTCGCCTTTCCTCCTCTCTCTCGTGCATCGAGTGGAGCGATTGGAGAGGGTATGTGCCAGGCTGGAGGCTCAGGTGACAGGTGGCATGTCGCGATTGGCCACACGGCTGGATAAGGTCGAATCCAGCGTGCGTGTGATGCAGGCGTCTCATGGCCCCCCCACTGCATCTGCCATGCCATCTGCTGTTGAGACTGCTGCTACAGTTGCCGCTACAATTCCCGCTACAGCTGCTGCTGCTGTTGAATCGAGCGTGCGTGTGATGCAGGCAACTCATGCCTCCCCCACTGCATCTGCTTTGACTCCTGCTGCTACAGTTTCTGATACAGCTTCTGCTACAGTTTCTGATACAGCTTCTGCTACAGTTTCTGATACAGCTTCTGCTACAGTTTCTGATACAGCTTCTGCTACAGTTTCTGATACAGCCGAAGGCGCACCCACCACTACAGCCGCTGCTGCACCCACCACTACAGCGCTTGCTACAGCTGAAGGCGCACCCACCACTACAGCCGCTGCTACAGGCACCGCTGCACCCACCACTACAGCCCTTGCTACAGCCGAAGGTGCACCCACCACTGCAGCAGCTACCAAAGAAGCTGCTGCTTCAACCGATTCCTCAACCATGGCTTTCATGGGCGAAGTTGAAGGAGTAATGGAGGGGATGGGGTTGGAAGGCGCAGGGAGAGATATCGGAACTGAGGTGGGGATTGATGGAGGTGATGGTGGTGGTGGTGGTGGTGGTGGTGATGGTGGTGGTGGTGGTGATGGAAGTGGTGGTGGTGGTGGTGGTGGTGGTGGTGGTGGTGGTGGTGGTGGTGGTGGTGGTGGTGGTGGTGGTGGTGGTGGTGTGGTGGTGGTGGTGGTGGTGGTGGTGGTGGTGGTGGTGGTGTGGTGGTGGTGGTGGTGGTGGTGGTGGTGGTGGTGGTGGTGGTGGTGGTGGTGGTGGTGGTGGTGGTGGTGGTGGTGGTGGTGGTGGTGGTGGTGGTGGTGGTGGTGGTGGTGGTGGTGGTGGTGGTGGTGGTGGTGTGGTGGTGGTGGTGGTGGTGGTGGTGGTGGTGGTGGTGGTGGTGGTGGTGTGTGGTGGTGGTGGTGGTGGTGGTGGTGGTGGTGGTGGTGGTGGTGGTGGTGGTGGTGGTGGTGGTGTGGTGGTGGTGGTGGTGGTGGTGGTGGTGGTGGTGGTGGTGGTGGTGGTGGTGGTGGTGGTGGTGGTGGTGGTGGTGGTGGTGGTGGTGGTGGTGGTGGTGGTGGTGGTGGTGGTGGTGGTGGTGGTGGTGGTGGTGGTGGTGGTGGTGGTGGTGGTGGTGGGTGGTGGTGGTGGTGGTGGTGGTGGTGGTGGTGGTGGTGGTGGTGGTGGTGGTGGTGGTGGTGGTGGTGGTGGTGGTGGTGGTGGTGGTGGTGGTGGTGGTGGTGGTGGTGGTGGTGGTGGTGGTGGTGTGGTGGTGGTGGTGGTGGTGGTGGTGGTGGTGGTGGTGGTGGTGGTGGTGGTGGTGGTGGTGGTGGTGGTGGTGGTGGTGGTGGTGGTGGTGGTGGTGGTGGTGGTGGTGGTGGTGGTGGTGGTGGTGGTGGTGGTGGTGGTGGTGGTGGTGGTGTGGTGGTGGTGGTGGTGGTGGTGGTGGTGGTGGTGGTGGTGGTGGTGGTGGTGGTGGTGGTGGTGGTGGTGGTGGTGGTGGTGGTGGTGGTGGTGGTGGTGGTGGTGGTGGTGGTGGTGGTGGTGGTGGTGGTGGTGATGGTGGTGGTGGTGGTGATGGTGCTGCTGCGGCTGCTTCTGCAGATGCAGTGCCAGCCAAGTCGTCAGGAGCAGCAGCAGCAGCAGCAGCAGCTGATACTGCTGTTGCAGATTCAGAAAGGCAGGTAGCAGCAAATGCAGAGGAAGAAGCACCAGCAGCACCAGCAGCACCAGCAGACGCCAAGGCAGTCAAAAAGCAAGGGGTGGATGACTTCCTAAAAGAGATACTTAGTCGAATGGAGCAGCGGAAGCTAACAGAATCTCTTAAAGAGCCAGGGGCTGCTGTGGTGCAAAGGGCGGATGTTACCTTGATGGAGTATATGGGGAAAAGTGGAATGGGGAGGGATGAAAGCAGCAGTGAGAGGGAGAAGTGGAGAAGTGCGATGGAGGAAAGTGGGAATGAGAAGGAGGATGGAGGGATTGGAGGGGAAGTGGGGGAAGCAGCTTCTGAGGTTCCTCTAAGGGTTGGTGCGGCTGAAGAAGAGGGCGAGGAGGCTGAAGAAGAGGGCGAGGAGGCTGAAGAAGAGGGCGAGGAGGCTGAAGAAGAGGGCGAGGAGGCTGAAGAAGAGGGCGAGGAGGCTGAAGAAGAGGGCGAGGAGGCTGATCAAGTGGAAGTGGAGAGAGATGGGTTGGGAGTCACTTCTGAGGATTCTCAAAGGAATCGGCTTCTGAGGTTCCTCGAAGGAATGGTGAGGCTGAAGAAGAGGGAAAGGGGGGTGAGCAAGTGGAAGTGGCGAGGGATGGGTTGGGAGCAGACGAGGGGCGTGAGAAGAGTAAAGTGGACAGTTGTGGGGATCTGCAAAGGTCGTTTGAAGCGGAGGTGAGACAAGGAGTAGAGGCTGTGGAGGAAGCAGGTGGTGAGATGGGGGGAGGTGGTGCGATTGGGGCAGGTGGTGAGAGGGGGGGGTGTGGTGGGATTGGGGCAGGTGGTGAGAGGGGGGGATGTGGTGGGATGGGGGAAGTAGTAAGGGTGGAGGAAGGTCATTCGAGCAAGAAGCGCTGCATTCATGAGGAGCAGATGGAGAGCGGTAGGGGGGTGGTGGAGAGTGATGGCGAGGTGTTACAGAAAGGAGGGGAGCCCTCGGAAGCAACACAAACGGGAGAGAAGAGGGGGTTGGTGAAAGAGGGGTTGGTGGAGGAGCGTTTGGAGCAGAGAAGCAGCAAGGAGAAAGCATCAGTAATACCGTAATTTGCAGGAGTGACCTTTAGATTAGAGTAAGGGTACATTCCGCTGTGGACACATGTCCCAATCGATGTGTCCCAATCGAGTGTACCGCTCCGAACCGAACTAAACCAGAGACGCGAAAATTTCGAAACTATGGTTTAATTTGGTGTGATACGATGCAGAGCGGTGGAAACGATTGAGACACTTTCGATTGGGACATGTCCACAGCGGAATGTACCCTAAGAGGACGCCCTCCTATACCAAAGAAATGTCTAAACGTCACTGGAGGATCAGGGTAGACTGGAAACGCACTTTGTGTTTAACAGGCACGTGCAGGTAGCCCAGTCTATGTAGCGAACGTGTCAGTAACGGAGCGTGGGTCAGCAATGTGGTGTCATTTACACAATGGGAACAGATAAACATGTGGAGAGTGAACTGCAAGTAGTATTTGATCTCCATTTGGAGGATTATAGTCAGCGCTACAGTTACAAGTTGTAACGTAGCAACAAAACCTAAAACAAAGCGTGACTGACTGACCTACACTAAAAAAAGAATGGCGGCAATTGGCCACCATGTTAGAAAGAATAATGACGTCATGTCAAAGGCCGTCGTGTCACGTCATGTTAGAAAGAATCACGTTGTCATGTCAGACGCAGCGCACCACCACGCTCTGCCCGGCGCTCCCACCTCACGTCCCACATTCCCGTATCGTGCTCAAGAGGGGTGATATAATTGCACTCCAACCGAACAGATTGAGGAAAACCTGACCATTGAAGCCACGAAAGGACCACAGAGTCTGTTATGAGCCCTCCATGCGATTTAATCAATGCCAGCAACTGCGCTCCACTGGTCGCTGTTAGTGATGCTGCCACTGCCAAGCTGGGTGAAGAACATGGTTGCTTGTTATGCCAAGCAACCGCAATGCCATGCCAGTGTGATAACTAGAAATGGTGCCACCCGCGCTGCCCATGTTTCCCGTGCTGCCCGTGCTGCTTGTGCTACCCGTGCTGCTGATGCAATTGCAGATACCACAGCAACCCCAACGGCTCCCTCCCTCCCCACTTCCCGTCCACCAACCGTAAACCCAGTGGTGCTCTGCCCCCCTCTCCCGTCTTCCCGTGTCACAATCAGTGGTGTTTTGCCCCCCTCTCCCCTACGCCAGTGTCAGAATCAGTGGTGCCCAGAGTCAGGCTGAGGGTGTTAGTGCCGAGCCTGGTGGATGAATGTTACTGCGCCCAACAATCATCACAATTGAAGCGCTTTAGGATTCGCAACTGTTCCACCTTACCGAATCCACCACGCCTGCTTGCTGCTGCTGCTTCAGAAAATGAGACCAAATGAGACCGCTACGTCTGCTTGCTGCTACTGCTCCCACCTGACCCTCACCAGTCCTACCATACCCTCTATTGGCCGATTCGTTATGGAGAGTTTTCACTCCTGAGAGCTGTCAATGTCATCAATGGCGTCGAGATTGATCACCACAGGTGAGGATGGGAGCACAGCAGGGGAACCTGAGGCTAGAGGCGAAGCGAAAGCTGCAGGTGAAGCTGAAATTAGGGGTGAAGCTGGCTTGAGCGCGGGTGGGGGATCCCGAACGTCAGGTGAACAGCCAGGTGATTTTGGGAGTGTGAAGGCATGATCCCTCTCAGTCAGGTCAATCAGGTTCGCTGCTGCAACTGGTGAAAACACTCCTCCGGCTGCTACTCTTGCTGCTGCTTTTCCTGGTGACATCGTATGACCTCCATCCCTCTCACTGGCTGCATCATGCCTTGGCCTACCAGCAGAAGCAGCAGTTGCAGTAACAGCAGTAGCAGGCGCAGCAGCAGTACTCCAAATGTTGGTGTCAACACGAGCAGAATCACCAGCAGCATACACGCCAGCACTGCCAGGAATCCTCATGACCGGCTTAACAATTGGTGCACTGTGGTTTGCAGGTTTTGCGTGCGGTTCAGTGCAGTTCACCACGCTGGTTGATCGGTGCCGTCCCACCGCTGGCATTAACTGCGCCTCTCCGTTGCCTGTAAGCAGTGCTGTAGACCATTCTGTGTGTAGACCAGTCGGCTCACAATACACCTGCTGCTGCCCGGGAGGCTGATCTGTGAACCGCCTTCGTAGCCGTGGAGCATGGATCCCTCTGATCCCCTCCCTTTGACCAGCGTTGAACCTCTTTCCTTGACCCACGTTGACTCCTTCCCAGCCAGCAGCACCCGCCCACACCCCGTGACCAGCATACACCGCACCTGGACTCCCACTGGCAGAGAAGCCTGGGCTAGCAGCAGGCAGAGTGGATTCAGTGGATGGTTGCCGAGTGATAGGGGGGCACTGAGCAGCAGGAGCAGGAGCAGGAGCAGGAGGAGCAGGGGGAGGACGAGGAGGAGGGCGACCAGGAGGAGGAGGAGCATGAGCGGGACGCGGTGTGGGAGCAGCAGGAACAGGAGCAGGAGCAGGAGCAGGAACAGGAGCAGGAGCAGGAACAGGAGCAGGAACAGGAACAGGAGCAGGAGCAGGAACAGGAGCAGGAACAGGAGCAGGAACAGGAGCAGGAACAGGAACAGGAGGAGGAGCAGGAGCAGGAGCAGGAGCAGGAGCAGGAGTAGGAACAGGAACAGGAGCAGGAACAGGAACAGGAGGAGGAGCAGCAGGAGGAGGAGCAGGAGCAGGAGCAGACAGGAAAAGGAGCTCCAAGGGCAGCAGCGACGGCAGCAGCAGCAGCAGCGGCAATAGCTGGGACAGGAGCAGGAGCAGGAACATGACCCCACGGAGGAAGGAAAGCAAGAGCAGCAGGAGAAGGGGCAGCAGCACCTTGAACAGCAGCAGCAGCAGCAGCAGCAGCAGGAGAGGGCGAAGGAGCAGAAGCACGAGCACGAGCAGCAGCTGCAGCCAAAGCACGAGCAACAGGAGAAAGAGCAGGAGCAGGAGCAGGAGCAGGAGCAGGAGCACGAAGAGCACCACGCAAAAGAGCACGAGCAATAGCACGAGCGCGAGCACGAGCGTGAGTACGAGCGCGAGCACGAGCGTGAGTACGAGCGCGAGCACGAGTATGAGCATTAGCACGACGACGAGCAGGAGGAGGTGGAGGAGGAGCAGGAGCAGGAGCAGGAGCGGGAGCAGAACCAGGAGCAGGAGCGGGAGCAGAAGCAGGAGCAGGAGCGGGAGCAGGAGCAGGAGCGGGAGCAGAAGCAGGAGCAGAAGCAGGAGTAGGAGTAGGAGCGGGAGCAGGAGCGGGAGCGGGAGCAGGAGCAGGAGCAGGAACTCCAAGAGCAGATGCAATAGCAGCAGCAGCAGCGGCGGCGGCAAGAGGTGAGACATGATTAGTTGCACCATTAAGGGTAGACGCCTGACGAGGGGCAGCAACACCAGCAGCAGCGGTAAAGTTACTGAATACATTCTGAGACACGGGGGTGTGAGAAGCAGTGGGAGTAGCGGCAGATGAACCTGCTGCATCAGTAGGAATGGGGGTATGAGCAGCAGTAGCAACAGCAACAGCAGAAGCGGCCAAGGCACGATTAGCAGCAGCAGCGACAGCAGCAACAGGGGCAGGGGTGGCGACAGCAGCAGCAGCAGAAGTAGTTGCAGTGTCCCGAGTCACACCAACAGGACAGGAGGTATGATGAGCAAGAGCAGCCACGGGAGTTGCAGTGTCATGAGGCACACCTAGACGCGAGGAAGCAGGAGGAGCTGCAGCAGCAGCAGCAGCAGCAGCAGCACCACCACCACCAGCACCAGCACCAGCAGCAGCACCACCACCAGCAGCAGCACCGCCAACTAGCAGCAGCAGCACCACCACCACCAGCAGCACCACCAGCAGCAGCACCACCAACAACACCAGCAGCAGCAGCACCAGCAGCAGCACAACCGCCAACAACACCAGCAGCAGCAGCACCAGCAGCAGCACCAGCAGCAGCACAACCACCAACAACACCAGCAGCAGCAGCACCAGCAGCTGCGGCAGGAACATTGATACGAGTCACACGAAGAGGACAAGGGGCATGGGGAGGTGCGGCAGCAACGGCAGCAGCAGAAGCGGCAGCAACGGCAGCAGCAGAAGCGGCAGCAACGGCGGCAGCAGAAGCAGCAGCAGAAGCTGGTACATTGTTACGAGTCACACGAAGAAATGCGGGATCATGAGGAGCAGCAGCAGCAGCAGCAGCAGCAGTAGGTGCGGCAGCAGCACCAGAAGCAGCATCAGAAGCAGCAGCCATGACATTGTTTCGAGTTACACCAAGACGAAAGGGACCACGATCAGCTGGTGCAGCAGCAGGAGGAGCAGCCGGAGCACCAGAAGCAGCAGCAGCCGGAGGAGGAGAAGCAGCAGCACCTGAAGCGGCAGCCACGACATTGTTTCGAGTTACAGCAAGACGAGAGGGACCACGATCAGCTGGTGCAGCAGCAGGAGGAGCAGCCGGAGCACCAGAAGCAGCAGCAGCCGGAGGAGGACAAGCAGCAGCACCTGAAGCGGCAGCCACGACATTGTTTCGAGTTACACCAAGACGAGAGGGACCACGATCAGCTGGTGCAGCAGCAGGAGGAGCAGCCGGAGCACCAGAAGCAGCAGCAGCCGGAGGAGGAGAAGCAGCAGCACCTGAAGCGGCAGCCACGACATTGTTTTGAGTTACACCAAGACGAGAGGGACCACGATCAGCTGGTGCAGCAGCAGCAATAGTGGCAACACCAGCATCAGCATCAGCATCAGCAGCCGTTGCAGTGTTACACATTACACCAAGACGAGAGGGACCACGAGGGGCTGGTGCAGCAGCAGCACCACCAGCAGCAGCAGCAGCATCAGCAGCTGTTGTAGTGTTATGAGTCACACCAGGAGGAGCGGCGCCCGAGACACGAGAAGCGGGTTTTGCAGGAGAGGAAGCAGCAAGAACCGCATCAGCAGACAGGAACCACTCGTGACCACACGTTGCACACTCCAACTGTGCGGAGGAAGGGAGGGGAGGGGGGGGGGGGGATGGTGGGGGGAGGGGAATAAAGTCTCAACATGTTATCAAAGAAAGCGGCAGCAGACACTGACAAAAAAATATGTCTTAAGCATGCGGTGGAAGCGGAAGTAAGGGAAAAAGTAGGGGCGGACTCACTTGTACTGCTGCCTCTTGGGGCTGCTGCGGATATCCAAAACCTTCACCTGCTGGTTCTCTCACGCGAACACATCCCCACCCAATGCACTTTGAAATGCGTCAACACTCACTTGGCGCCCTCACCTTGTACTGCTGCCCCTCACCTTGTACTGCTGCCCCTTGGGGCTGTTGAGGATATCCAGAATCTTCACCTGCCGGTCCCCCCGCAAGTTGCACTGGGAGCACCGTATCCCCACCCACTGCAAGCACTCGCTGCGACCGGGCCTGGCAACAGGAGGAGCGATCAGTGCCTTTTCCCGCCTCGTCAGACCGTCCTAAAAAAAAAAGGGGAAAGAGAAAGGGGGAAAAGAATGGTGTGGTGAAGGGTTGTACGGGTGGTGTGGGGAGGTAGAGCGTGGAGTGGGGAAGAGGGGGAACACAGAGTAAAGAAGATGCTGAGACGATGAAGCCTGAGGGAAATGGGACGAGTTGACATTCTCTAGTGAAATGGAGGGTTAGGCTGAATGCAGGAGTCTATGTTCAAGGCGCTTAGAAAACAGACGCTGGTTGGGGGGAATGGGACGAAGGAGATAATTACCTTGAGCTCCTCTGGTGACATGGAGAGCACATCTGCTGGCGAGAGCTCACCCAGGACGAAGCGCCGCGAGAGGCAGTTCCCACTCTGCAGGAGTGCATAGATAGAGGTGGCAGGTGCAAAGCGTGTGTTTGTAGATGACATGGAAACGACGTCACGTGGAGGAAGCACAACGCCAGCACGCAGTGCACAACTCGAATGAAAGCTACGAGACGGAAACCACTCACCTTGAAATTTGCTCGCACGGATCTCAGCTTGATGGTATACCGGGACCCCACGCCATCCCCCAGCTTCTCATTCGCGAGCTCTTCCAGATCAGCCACCGCTCTCGCTGCCTTCATCTCCCACTCGCGCTGCTTCTCGTGGACGCATGAATCCGGTGCAGCAGCAAATGCACTGACCGTGGGAACTGCAGCAGCAGCAGAAAAAACGACTCTTGGAATTGCAGCTGCAGAGGAACTGACTGTGGGAACTGCAGCAGCAGCAGAGGAGGATCCGGCAACAGCAGCAGCAGTGGAGGAGGCGTTTGCAGGAACGGAAGCAGCGCCAGAGGCCCTAGGTGAGGCGCACGGCGAGGAGGAGGTTGCGGAGAGAAGCGAGGAGAGCAGCAACTCTAGCATGTGGTCCCGCTTGGGGATGCCAGTGCAGCAGCCAGCACGCTCCAGGATCTCTGCTGCTGTAGAGTTCTGCGAGTGCGACCCCGAAACGGATGGACCAGAGCCAAAACCAGGGGCATGGGATGTATCGCCCTTTGTGCCAGCAGCAGCACTACTACAAGGTGGATTGCTCGATGCCATACACCGTTTTCCAATGTGTGATCTAGCAAGAGCAGCAGGAGCATGAGAGGTATCACCATTTGTGCCAGCTGCAGCAGAAGCAGCAGCACTACCACGAGGTGCATTGCTGGATGCCATGCACCGTTTTCCACTGTGTGATCGAGCAAGAACCCTCCCTCCCACCTGTGACTTCTCCAGCACTGTCACCTCGCTTACCTTCTCTCCACCCTTTTCTCTATCTTTCTCTGGACCCTTCTCTCCCTTTCTTTCAGCATCCCTCTCAATCGTTTTTTTCCCCTGCGTGCCATAGGCTTTCTTTCTGACATTCTCTGCACTTTCAGCAGATGGAGAGCGACCAAGGGCAAGGGCGCCGCTTCTCCCGTCCTCCTTCCCTCCCCTCTCCTCCGCACCTCTCTTAAACGACGCTGACCTCTTCACTGCCCCCAATTCCGCCACAGCCGTCCTTGCCTCTCCACGCACTTGCTCTACCGATTCCCTACTCTGCTGCTTCGTGGTTGCTGCATCCGCACTACCTCCTTCATCCAGCCTTTCATCCCTGCTTCGTCGGTTCCACAAGTAGTCTCCTGGGTCTCCTGGGTGAATACCACACGTATTCCTTTGCCTGCTATTGTCTTCGTCCAACTCCCCACCACCAATATCCTCTTCACTCTCCTGCATCTCCAGCAACCCCTGATGATCCTCCTCATCATCGCTTACCACCCGCTGCTTCATCTTCCTCAAACGCTTAAAACAGATGCCGGAATCACCCTTCACTTTTGCTGGATTAGCTTTCCTGACAGCCTCTGGATGACGTATGGAAACAGCCAAATCGGGCTGTAACGGATCCTTCTGCATGGCGACTTTTCTTCTCTTCGCCTTCTCGTTGTTGACCCTCGCTCCTATTGGAATATCATCATCCGAAGTCTCCACATCAGCTTCCCGCCTCCTTTTTGCCGAATTACCCACCCTTGCATGAAGCGGCTCACTATCACTCCTCTCATCTTCAGAATCCGACCTATCTCCCGGCTCTTCCTCCCTGACACGCTTACTCCG
This sequence comes from Closterium sp. Yama58-4, assembly GCA_947470075.1. NCBI lineage: Eukaryota > Viridiplantae > Streptophyta > Zygnematophyceae > Desmidiales > Closteriaceae > Closterium > Closterium sp. Yama58-4. The sequence continues at coordinate 105,349 of CANIUD010000376.1, read as the reverse complement.
GGTCAAATCCGTCAAGTTTCCGGATTTTTGCCTCTGCACCTTCTTCAGCCTCATTCGGGATTCCTGCAGTGCCGTTTCAACCTCCTTCCACTCTCCCCGTTCCATCCTACTCCGGTCATCAACGGCCACGATCCGTCCATCCATATGGCGATAGACGAAGTGCACCACGAATCCGCCAGCTTCTTCCTCCTTAGGAAAACCCTTGGCTCGTGGAAGCATATGAATGGTACATTTACCAGCAATAGCTTCAGCGTCGAACGGATCCGTGTGAAAAGAGTAGAAGAGGAGCCGACGATCCGTTAGCTCCTGTTCGTTGTACGGCAGTGATGAGCATGAGGATTTGCTGAAACCATGGAACTTCTGTCTGTCCTCCGAAATCTCCTGAACGGAGTACATCCACTGGCCGACGACTTCTACTGGAGCCAGAGCTCCGGCTCTGACTTGCTGGCGTATTTCCTGCAGAATATCATGAAGCCAAATAAAAAAAATGCATAAGAAATAAAGTTCAATATAAAAAAAACACTTACTGATACAAAACGGCATGGTCGCAAGTGAATTTATGAAAGATCTTACCCGAATGATGCAAATGAATGGCACAGGTTCGTCGTTGATAGCTGGCTCTTTCAGGCCGTCGCTAACCGTCTTGCTTAAGCTCTCATCAGACCACACCAAGACTGGGTCTCCCTGAAAAACAACCGAAGACAGCAGGATGGCAAGGAATAACCCATTAATCATCTTCTAAAAAGGGTCAGACAAGCTTGTATGATCATACCGCATGCAACGAATTCCAAACCTTTCATGAAAAACGCAAGCAGCAGGTCAGAATGGGGAGAATGAACGACTTTCTGTGCTTTGATGAAACAACGAATGTTAAGGACGCAACCTGGGATACGATCAGTCAACGCTCGGGTGTAACCTAAGCCGACATAGCTGCACTTATAGAGTACGATAATGTAATCTTACGAGCTTGTATATGTTGCCTTGCCATTTGAGCGCTCTGTACAGCAAATACTCCTTTTTTCCCTCCCGCTCCTTTCGTAACGGTTTCCCTAATGCTTCGGCACACTCGTCGACATCCATAGCAGCTAAAAAAATGGATGAACCAAGGAAGTAAACACACCAGCTACTCTACCTAACGCAAGATTTCAAATACTAAACAAGGACGCAGGAGACAAAGAATCGTAAGCAAAGAACGTCGCACTGAAATGACACGCCGTGCCGCTGAATAATAAATCCCGAGGAAAGGGTCTGTTGAGGAAATGGCGTCTGGAGGAGAAAGAACGAACTTTTGTCCAACCAGTTTGCCCTACACTTGTAGGGCTCGTGTCCTTCCTCCAGACTACAGACAGACATCCCAGACAAGACTGTCCCAGAATTCCCTGTCGGGTGGGAAAGGGCTCTCCTCTCCGCCTAGCTCTGTCTCTCCCTGAACGCGTTCACGGTTCGGGCTCCCCGGTCTGTTCTTCTAACGGAAGATCATTACGGCAAAGTACTGTACCGCACCTCCTCACAAGTCTTCGCGCCGAAGCGAACCCTTTGGAAAGTGCTGTGCTCTGAGGATGTCAGTGTGTCTGGGGCGTTCGGGACAATTCGGGGGGAAAATCCGTTCACCAATCAGAAATGACCTCGGCTCAAACCTTCAAATGCCTGAACATATCAATATCTGAAATACAACAGTTACAATAACATGATTCATTATGCTTACACAATACATTAAAACTAAAAGATTTCTAAAAACTAACCAACAAAGGCCTAGGTATTACCGTGGATAAGTCTCATATGCTTGAATTTCGCAAGGCCTCCTGAGCCCAAGAGGGCAATGCACCATGCACCACAACCCGCTCCGCAGTGCTTGGATGTGGGAACTCCAAGCGCTCCGCATGCAAAAGGTGATGCCACCAAACTCTTCCCTCCATAGGCCACTCTGTTGGTCCTCCATACCTGACATCCCCCACCAGGGGAAACCCCGCAAACTGGCAGTGCAGACGAATCTGGTGGGAGCGTCCCGTATGGGGGAAGGCCCGGACCAGAACAGCATATGGGGCATGTGGAGTAGTTGCACAAGGTTCTAGAGCTGTTTGCTCTTGCCCTGCATCAGACGAGCGAGAATCCGTTGTCTTTACCACTGCCAGAACTACCAGTTTGGTCCGCATATCCCTCACCCTTGTCCCACCTGGAAGCTTCCTCCCAATATCCTTCACATCATACACACGCCATAGCCCGTGCCGTGATCTGCCATGGCCTGTTTCCAAAACCATTTCGTCGCCTGCCTTCAAATCGCAAGTCTCGCACGGAGCAGGCCTTGAAGCAGATGCAGAGGCAGAGGCAAACGTTGTGGCAGAAGCACGCACAGAAGCAGTGGGAGAAGCAGGGGGAGAAACGGAAGCACATGCAGATCCAACTGCCTCTGTACCACTGCGAGCATCCCTACTGGGTGCAACGGCAGAGGCTTCTGAAAGAGCACAGAGAGCCAAGTACGACTTGCTGACGTCCCTCCTCTCAAACGCCTTCCCTAAAGTGGCAGCTGACTTTGCAGTCTTGGCCAGCAGCAGCACACCGCTGGTGTCGCGATCCAATCGGTGCACCAGAAACGGGGTGGAAGCTGGTAACCTCGTGGGTGACAACTCCGTGTGACTGCCAGTTGCAACTGGCGTACTGCTGATGGAGTTCGAACCCTGCATTTCTGTTGCTAAGTTCTCCGCACCCAATGCCGTCTTCCTATCAGCATGAGGTGTGCCCTGCACTGGAAGCTCTCTGACCACAGTTACACCTGATGGCGTTTGCGACTCGTCCGCGCTTTCCGTGCTTGGTCGTTTGGCGTCTGTAGCTCGGTCTCGCATGATCAGCATGGCACCCACGGCTGATAGGATGTGTTCGCTGTACACTCCTGGCGGTTTCTGCACGGCAATCAGCCAGTCGTCTTCCAACAGAATCATGTCTGGGAGTATTGAGATGCCGGCCGCTGCCGCTGCCTCGGCGGCTTGAGCTCGTTGGGTTTCGATCGAGGAGGATTCTAAAGGAGGGAGCGGGGTTACAGGAGTTGGAAACGAGGAAGATAATGTCGGGGATGGTTCCATCGCTGAGTCTCTCATCGGATTCTTGGTTTCTGCCATGGGTCGTGACTCCCTGGAAGGATCGTGGATACCTTCTGAAGCATGATCGGACGGCGCTGATACGAGTAGGTGAGAGTCCGAAGCAGATGCGCAGCAGCTGTTCGTACGAACCGGCTGGTCTATCTGGTAGTTTTTCTCAATCGTCATGCTCGTAAAGAGTATGCCAGATCGAAGCAGTACTACGTCCGACTGAAGCTGACGAAATGCACGCGCAAGAAAGTCGAAGGATGATGCCAAACGGTTCGGCCGCGTCTCGTTGTGCACTGCCTTCAATCGTCCCAAATGGTCAAGAAGCTGTCGCCGTCGTCCGAAAACCGTAAGCATGCTACCCCAAGAATTGCTCGTTGAGGCGAGAATGGCAACAGGGAAAGCGGGTGAGTCGCAATGCAAGCTACTACTGCTTCATAAGTTGTGCAGCCATTGTCAGTAAACACATTGATCTGGGCCATGGTTTATATTTTACATTTGCATGTGGAACCCATACAGGGTTGATTATTAAGAAGAGAACGAAGTGTATTGTTTTAAACACAAATGAAGTGCAGGTTAGCGAGTTTACAGGAAGTCGAATCAGGCCACAATGCACGACTTTCGTTGCGTTGTGCAGCCCCGTGAATCGACGGTTCACACGTAGCTGAAGAACTCACGGACAGCTGCGATTCCTCCTGAACCGACAGACAGGACAAAAACGACGAGTGGGCATGTTGACTTGCGAGCAACAGTCGAAGCTGACGGTTCTGCGTTCCGTTTCGTGTCTGCTCTGCTCCCCCAGGCGAACTCTGCTTCCGCTGGGCCCGGCAGCAGCTCCGTTCGAACCTGACGGTTTCGTTTGGCCTAGCCGAAACAACCTTGGGATTGACATGCTCGAGAGCAGGCTTGAGGGGTGGATGAGGTGGTGTTCTGAAAACGGTCTCCCAATCCATCTAGCATGCAATTGAACCGTTATGACACGCAATTCATCTCAATTTAACCGCTGGAAGTGCACTTTTGGGCACCTTGGGAACCCTAGTGTGCAGCAATTCATCAACTGCAAGCTGGTGACTGCAGGCCTACATTAGGAAAGTTTAGCATGCTGATAGTAGCTTCTGTTTCAGTAGCTTCTGTAGGAATGCGAGTCGAGGGTCCAAGGAGCAGAGTGAAACCGACGAGTCGGAAAAGTGAGGCGAGGCGTTGGAATGTCTAGGCGATGGATTTTTCACGGACACTTCACCTCTGCGTCGAAAAAGACATCTTACTCTGACTATTCGTTGTTCAGAAACCAAGCCGAAACGTTTCTAGTTCATCCGGAAATGTCCCCGACTTCAGAGTAGCGTCTCGAGTTGCCAGTAGCGTCTTCACATCAGCAGCCTGTCGTTCCTGTCGTTCCGTGTACATCCTAGTGGCCAACATCTTATCATCTCGAGGTACATCTTTACGAGGTTTTCTGCCTGTCGTCCGTCGCCACGACGCGCATCATGGCGCGAAACGCCATGACCGTACAGCTACAGCGTCTTTCTCGTTACAGGCGGTCTCGATACCTGTTGCCTCTCCTCTGCTGCTGCTCCCTACTCATCCTTGGCTCAATATCATCTACAAATGCCGTCCTCTCCTCGTCAATGGATCTCCAGCAGCAGCAACAGCAGCAGAAGCAGGTCGAGCACCAGCAGCACAAGCAGAGAGTACCATCACAAACATCGGTAGAACATATACCGCTACTACAGCCGTTGGAGCCTTTGGAAACATTAGAACCGTTAGATTCAGTCTCTCAACACCAAGCCTTGAGGGAGCGGGCCCGCGCTTTGCGAGAGAAGCTGGACGCGCAGAGGTTGAGACGGAAATCGTCTAGGGTCTCTGCCCGGCCGACCTTGAGTCACCTCAAGGTTCGTCTTTTTCCGCCGATAGAATAGTCTCGCCGCCTTCTTGGTAGCGGATGTCTGCATGTTTTGCACCCCAACGCCTCAAGAATAGGTTACATCCTAACGTTCCAGCCGTGTTCCTTGTATTTTCTCGGCGTGAATCCCTTTTTGAAACCGCGACATTTCCCTCTTCCCGTTTGTCTTGATGCGTCCACGTCAGCAGGGTCTCCATGAGAGAATCCAGAGCGACGATTGGTGCAGAGGGCTCTCGGACGGCCTTCACGCAGACCCCCTGTCCAACCCTTCGTACAAGTAAGTCCGCGTTTCAGGCGTTTGAGACGACTCCATTCCCTTCCAGTGACAGTGCGATTCAAAACCCATCACGAAAACCCTGACATAAATGTCCTTCTATCCTCTCACGACCCTTTTTATTGTTCTTCCTCGCTCCTTCCCTTTTCAAGTATCCGCTTCTCTTCTTCCTCTCATCCCCTCCCTCCTCTCCCATCCTGCCCGTCTCTCCTCTCTCCCGCTCGTCCCCTCGTGCCCCGCCGCCTCCCAGTGTATACTTCCGCTGCTCCAGCCAGGCTCTCGCCGCTCTGCACCACTGTCCACCGCACACGCTGTTCCTCGAGGCAGGCTTGGGGAGTTTCAGAGAAGAAGAGGACAGCAGCGAGGGCGCGTGCGTTTCTGAGGATGAGTTCCGGCGAGTTACACGCCTGAGGAAAGTCGGAGCGAGCTTGTCTGTCGAAGTCCCGGCGGGTTTCAATGTGGAGGGACGGGGTGACGCGAACTCCGCGTATCCGTCTGGCGGCCACAGGGGGGTTTCGCTGAGGGAGGTGGCGGGTGTGAGCCGGGCAGTGGGCCTGCTCAAAGCGGAACCAGCAGCAGCAGCCGGTGCAGGAGCGGCAGAATTAGCAGGGGGAGCAGGAGGAGGCGAAGGAGCAGGAGGAACAGGAGAGTCTATGGGAGCAATGAGGAGCCAGCTGGAGGTGAATCCACAGGCAGGAGGAAGCGGAGCTTCATCTCAGGCTGCCTCATCTTCCCCAACGTCCTCCTCCGCTCCCCCGCCAGACCCGCAAGCCCTGGCGGAGCTGAACGCGCTGCTGGCCTTCAAGGCGTCCGTCATCGTGTTTGATGATCTCCTCGCCTCATGGGTTGTCCCCCGCTCCGCCTTCTCCGCCTCCTCCGCCCCATCCGCCAACTCCGCCTCCTCCGTCTCCTCCGCCTCTTCCCCCGCCTCCCCCGACCCCTACAGCTTCCTCTGCGCCTGGCGCTTCGTCACCTGCTCCCCCGCCCGCCCTGGTGGGGAGCGGAGGGTGGTTGGGCTGAGTATGACCAGGTTCGGCCCGGACCTGGACCAGAGGCCTGTGCTGATGCTCACCCGGAGGTCTGTGGTGGAGGAGAATTGGGACGGTTCAGGTGCGGCGAGTGGTGGGGGGAGCAGCGGTGACGTGGCTGGTAGCAGCAGCAACAGCAGCAGCGTCAGCAACAGCAGCGGCGGAGGCAGCAGCAGCAGCAGCAGCAGCAGCCCTACTTTCCAGATTTCACCCACCCTCCCCAGTTCCCCCAGTCTCCCCACCCTCCCTCTCATTCCCCAGCAGTTCTCCGCCCTCACAGCCCTCACCAACCTTACTCTCCACAATAATCGCGACTACCGCGAAATGGCTGGACTCATAGGCGCCTTCCCCTCCCACCTCGCCGCCTGCTCCTCGCTCCAAGTCCTCTCTCTCTCAGGACATAGGCTCCTCGGCCCCATCCCGGACTCCATCTCTCTCTTCTCCTCCCTTCAACACTTAGAGCTGGCGTATAATCTAATGTCCGGGCAGTTACCCACTGCCCTGGCGTCGCTTTCCCACCTTACGAATCTTAACCTGGAGGCGAACAATTTCTCAGGGGAAATTACCCCGCGGATATCCCGGCTCGCGAAAATGCTCGTGAACTTAAACCTCGGGCAAAACTCCCTTTCGGGCAGCTTGCCATCCGAGCTCGGGCAGCTGACAAACCTCGGGAACGGCCCATTCCTCGCCCCATACCCAGGCCTCTACCTTCACCGAAACCTTCTTTCCGGCCTGCTGCCCGAATCCCTCTCGTCACTCTCGTCCCTCCAAGCCCTAGACCTCTCCTCCAATAACCTATCAGGGCCCATTCCTCAAAAAGGCTCCTTCTTCACCTCCTTTAACAACCTTATCCTCCTTTCGTTATCCCACAACCAGCTCTCTGGCCCCCTGCCGTTGCAAAACGGCTGTGGCATGTCCTTGTATCTGGTTCAGCTCGGTTCAAACCGGTTCACTGGTGGTCTTCCTGCTGACCTCTCTTCCTGCTACTTGCTTTACTCACTCGATGTGTCGAGCAATTTACTTTCAGGGCAGCTTTCGCCGGCTTTCTTCACGTCCCTCGCAGGGACGTCGGTGGGGGAGATTTACCTTATGAACAATAGCTTCGAGGGTAATTTACCCTCGGAAATTGGCGATGTTGTGACGCTGGGCGTGCTGGATGCCAGCAGCAACCGGCTTTCCGGGAAGCTTCCGGAACTCAATTCCTGCCCGTCGATGATTTACCTGGCGAACAATTCCTTCTCGGGCAGGATTCCGGCAGGGTTTATCTGCCCGTCCTTGACAGCCCTAGACTTGAGCAACAACTCTCTGTCCGGGGACCTGCCCGAAATCCTTCTGGGTAACGCTAGGCCATCCAAACAAACCCCACCACCATCGGCATCTGCAGCAGCAGCATCAACACTGTCAGCGGTAGCGGCGGCAGCCGGAGCAGCAGCAGGAGGAGGGGCAGGAGCAGGGGCAGCACCGCCACAGAAAGCACCAGCCTTCCAGTACCTTTCTCTGAGTCACAACCGTCTCACCGGCCCTCTTCCCTTCCTACCCAAATGTGCCCATCTCACCACCCTCCTCCTAGACTCTAACCAGTTCTCAGGCCCCCTCCTCCTCCCCTCCCTCTCTCCCTGCCCTAGACTCCAATCCTTCAACGTCTCGCACAACTCCCTTACAGGCACGCTCGATACTATCACCACACAGCTTCGCCCCTCTCCCATTTTCACCCTCGGCCTTGCAGGAAACCTCCTGGAAGGTCCCGTTCCGGCTTCCATTGGTAACCTGATCTCAGCACGGGCTATCGACGTATCAGACAATCGACTTTCAGGTTCCCTTCCACCGACACTTAGCCAGCTGCAGGTGCTCCGCTCGCTAAGTTTCAGCGGGAATAACCTCTCCTCCCACCTCTCATCAGAAATCAGCGCCCTCTCCCTTCTCACCTCTTTGGACGTTAGCAGAAACATTTTCAACGGCCCGATTCCCCCGCAACTAGCCCCTCCTTTCCTCCCCCGCCTCCTCTACCTAAACCTCTCTCATAACCACTTTTTTGGTGCTATTCCCTACGGTTTCTCCAACACGAATACCTCCGCCACAGCCCTGGATTTCTCCTACAACGACCTCCTTGGTCAAATTCCCTTCAACACCACCGGCACCGGCACTCCCCTCCCTGCATCCGCGTTACAAGGCAACCTGGGACTGTGCGGAGGGTTCGGATACGCCTCCTGCCCAGTGGCCCCCTACGAGAGCACAGGAGGGTTCTCTCCTGGAGCGATTGCAGGGATCGCGGTGGGCTGTGCGGCGTTTGTAGCGGCGCTGCTGGTGCTGCTGGTGCTGCTGTGGCTGTGGCTGTTTGCGCGAAGGAGAGGGCCGAGTCTGGATGGGGGGACAATGCTGGTGTTTGAGAAGCTGGGTTTTAAGCTCACGGTGACAGATGTGGTTGATGCTACTGAAGATTTCAGCAACAAGTTCCTGCTGGGCCGAGGAGGCTTTGGCTCTGTTTACAGGTAAGAACTGGTGCTTGCAAGTGGTAGTGAGCGGTAACCAGCGGTTGTGAGTGGAGAGTAACATGTGGTAACTCTTGGGGTAAGCTGAGTCCTTGACTCGGTGGTTAGTGGTTGCAATGAGGTAGTGAGGCAATGTGGTTGTTGCGGGCTGGGCGTTCTGGATGCTGCGGGGGGGATGCCACGGGGGGGATGCCACGGGGGAAATGCCACGGGGGGGATGCCACGGGGGGGATGCCACGGGGGGGATGCCACGGGGGGGATGCCACGGGGGGGATGCCACGGGGGGATGCCACGGGGGGGATGCCACGGGGGGAATGCCACGGGGGGAATGCCACGGGGGGGATGCCACGGGGGGGATGCCACGGGGGGGATGCCACGGGGGGGATGCCACGGGGGGGATGCCACGGGGGGGATGCCACGGGGGGGATGCCACGGGGGGAATGCCACGGGGGGGATGCCACGGGGGGGATGCCACGGGGGGGATGCCACGGGGGGAATGCCACGGGGGGGATGCCACGGGGGGAATGCCACGGGGGGGATGCCACGGGGGGGATGCCACGGGGGGGATGCCACGGGGGGAATGCCACGGGGGGGATGCCACGGGGGGGATGCCACGGGGGGAATGCCACGGGGGGGATGCCACGGGGGGGATGCCACGGGGGGGATGCCACGGGGGGGATGCCACGGGGGGGATGCCACGGGGGGGATGCCACGGGGGGGATGCCACGGGGGGAATGCCACGGGGGGGATGCCACGGGGGGAATGCCACGGGGGGGATGCCACGGGGGGGATGCCACGGGGGGGATGCCACGGGGGGGATGCCACGGGGGGGATGCCACGGGGGGGATGCCACGGGGGGGATGCCACGGGGGGAATGCCACGGGGGGGATGCCACGGGGGGGATGCCACGGGGGGGATGCTGCAGAGAAGTCAAGCTACAGAGTCCTGCTGGGGGCAGGGCACGGCTTGGTGTGTAAGGGAGAGTGCTCCATGTGCGGTGGCAATTACGCCGCCCACTGAAAACCTAGTACTTTAAGCCTTCCTAATTCCTGTTACCTCATTGCATCGCCTTCCTCCATCCCTGTTCCTCCCCATGCCCCTGCCCCAGGCTGCTCCATCCTATCCCCCTGACCCTCCCCATCCCCTCCCTCTGCCTCTCCTCCCTCCCCCAGGGCCACACTGCAGGATGGCAGGGCAGCGGCCGTAAAGCGCCTGGCAGTAGGAAGCAGCCAGGGGCAGCGGCCCTACCCTCTCTGCCCTCTCTTATACTCCTCCTTCTCCCCCCACCTCCCTCCCCCATCCTCCCTCCCCCTGGGCCACACTGCAGGATGGAAGGGCAGTGGCGATAAAGCGCCTGGCGTTGGGTAGCAGCCAGGGGCAGCGGGAGTTTGAGTCGGGGGCAGCGGGAGTTTGAAGCCGAGATGAACACCCTCGGCAACGTGCGCCACCGCAATTTAGTAGTCCTGGTCGCCGCATACCTCTCCCCTCCCTCTCACTCATTCCTATCCCCCCTGCCCCTGCCCCTGCCCCTGCCCTTCCCCCCACCCTAACCCCCACCCCCCCCCCCCCTTACACCACACTCCCCAAACACACCCTCCCTTTTCCCTTTCACTCAGGGCCACACTGCAAGATGGAAGGTCAGTGGCCATAAAACGCCTGGCGTTGGGAAGCAGCCAGGGGCAGAGGGAGTTTGAAGCCGAAATGAACACCCTCGGCAACGTGCGGCACCGCAACCTAGTAGTCCTAGTCGCCGCATACCTCTCCCCACCGCCCGCCCAGGAGCGCCTCTTAATCTACGACTTCCTCCCGGGCGGCTCACTCGACCAGGTCCTAGCTCGCGAAATGGGCAAAGACTCGCCGATGCGGCGGTGGGCTGTAAGGAGGAACATCTTAGAGGGTACAGCTAGAGCCCTCAAATACCTTCACCAGGATTGCACCCCAGGGATCATACACCGAGATATGAAGCCCGCGAATATTCTCCTGGACGAGAATTTAGAAGCTAAGGTGGCGGATTTTGGGCTGGCGAGGGAGGCGGATGCGAGCCGGACTCATATGAGCACGAGTGTGTTTGGGACGGTGGGGTATTTGTCGCCCGAGTATTCGCAGCGCGGGCGGCTGTCGTTCAAGAGCGATGTGTTTGCGTTCGGAGTGCTGGTGCTGCAGGTGATTACCGGGAAGCTGCCTACGGATAGTGACGTTGCGGAACGAGGGCTCGCCAGGTAGGACGCGGGTGACGGGGATGATGAGGTGGATGGATGACTCATGCTGATGGTGGTGGTGATGATGCATGTGATGGTTATGGGGAGGAGGATGTTTTGTGGCAGATGCTGGATCAGGATGATATTATTTGAACAGGCTAAGACAAGCTTTATGTGTGCATGCTGTTCTGTTTCCAACGGGGGTTGTGCCTTCCATCATTCACGCTTTCACTCCCCTCCCCCACCACCCTCCATTTACACCCCCAACCCTCCTACACCTCCTTCGTTTACCCCCCAACCCCCACAAAACCGCACCCTCCCTCTCGCACCTTCGTCCCCCCATGCTGCAGGTGGGTGGGGATGCACACTGTAGCCTCCTTCGTGGACGAGAGGATAGACGATGCGTTGCTGTATGAGGATGAGATCATGGGCGTCGTCACGCTCGCCCTGCAGTGCACCCAGACCGTGCCCGCCGACCGCCCCTCCATGCCTGAGGCTCTTGAGGTGCTGGAGAATCTGCACGACTTTGCCAAGGGGATCCGCATGGGGATAGACGCCAAGGAGGTGGAGTGAGGGAGGAGTGAGGGAGGAGTGAGGGAGGAGAGAGGGGTGTGGAGTGAGGGATGTTGAGCGAGGGATGTGGAGTGAGAGAGGTGGAGAGCTTTCTCGTGGGTGCGTGTAAGTTTGTGCGGATGGCGACAGAGGGCACATGTCCCTGCAGGTGCTGGAGCATCTGCACGACTTTGCCAAAGGGAACCGCATGGGGATAGACGCAAAAGTTGTGGAGTGAGAAACGAGCAGTGAGGGAAGCAGAGAGAGGAAGGAGTGCATATTAGAAAACAAGGGACGCAGCGCAATGCAAGACAGCATGCGTGGTGTGGTGTGTTGTTAATTACGGAGAGGCCGCATGTGTCTGGGGCCCTGGACCTGGAGGTGTTGGAGAGGAGACTGCATGATTTTCCCATGGGAAACTGCATTGGGGTAGATGTCAAGGAGGTGGAAGGGGGAGAGGAGAGCTTTCTTGTGTGTTGAAATGGCGATAAGCAGGGGACGAGGGATGACTGAGTGGTTGGGAGGGTCAGCTGGTGGGCATAAATGCGCATGTCAGTGCAAGGATGGGGAGGAGGGAGGAGTTGATTTTCTAACTGGAATTGCAACACTAGGCCTTCCTGTATCATAAGCTAGAACAGTCTACCACCCTTACCTCCACCTCCCACCCCCTCCCTCCCTCCCCACTCCCATTGCTCAACCAATTCCTTATGTATCGGTATGTGTATTTATTTTCTCTTGCCGTTTAGTATGCTGACTACTCAACAGTAACGGTATGATGCTAACAGTGTGGTCACTGGTCAGTCACAATGTGGAGCTATTGTGTTTTGTGTTGTCACATGTTGCATTGCATTTAATGCTCTATATGCTTTATTCGTGAGGGATTGATGCTGTTTTGGTGATGATATGGGGTTGCAAGCAACACATGCAAATTGAACCCTAGCAAGATTGACTTTCAAAGCTTCATACTGGTGCAGTGGTCTAAAATTCATTCTAGAGTTGAGCTCGCCTAGTAAAGCGGGAAATCAGCTTGTAACGAAGAGGCAGCAGGAAATTGTGTCATTCTGGCAGTGCGATAATCTAGGTCAGGGCCAAGCACCAGAACCAGAAACGCCGCACCAATAAGGAATTCGAATTTTGCTGCTATCGGGTCTCGCCCAATCCGGGAAGGGGACAGACCATGTGCTCATCCGGCGGGAGGAGGAGTGCCGCCTAGCAATTACGGGAACCTTCAAGTGGCACACTGTTTCGGATGCCCACATTTCACGGGGTTTCTGTGATTGGACGCAGCTACTGGACGCTGGACACTTTGATCCTGTCGTCTCGTTCTGCCAATAGTGTCGCCTGGCGTCTTTCACATTTTCTGCCCGAGGCGGAAGGCACACGTCCGGCGACATCTGTGCGACGCTCGTTGGATTGCGAAAACATTTTATAAATGCCGCCAGGCACTGGTTTTCCGACTGACCTGCTTTGGGGGGTGATGTGAATGTTTCAAAATGTGCGACAATGGCTTCCCTCTCCGATCGTTGCGGAATAGTTATCGTCTGGCCTGGCACTGGCTTGGATTCTGGCCCTACAAACCGAACCGCCATTTCATCTTTTTGTGCCTGTCGCTTCCCCGTGCACCCTGTTTCCGTTCGTTACGGCCTGCCAACAGGGTTTCATCTGACTGGCGCTGCGAGCCGGCGACAACTTTCGTCGTTCGCTGTGCAAAACTGTGCTTCTCGACGACATTTTTTATCAGCCTCGGGGGGAACATGTGTGCGACCTGCCCAAGCAACGAGCCATTCGCAAGCGCCTCGAGGTCTGTGCCCGACGAAATTGCCACCCAAATTATAACTTGAAGCGACAATCTCGACGAACTTTTCCCCTTGTCATAGCGGTTTGGGCGTGGCACGGGCTGACCTGGCGTCGCGAAACAATTTGTGGATAACCGAGATCCGCGGTACGAATTTTTTGCATGGGCCCAAAGGCGGGAGCAGGGCAAACTCACCCGTCGGCTTGTTTGTGTTCAACGAAACAAAAACGAAAACATTCGTCTGGCTCCATCGTCTGCCCGGGAGAATGTCGCCTGCGCCTTTTCGCACAGCCAAGCCTCGCACGGCCGATTCCCGTACCTGAGCAGCACACCACCAAATCAGCTCTGCTCGGAGGTCTCTGTGTCCTCCTGTGCGCCCCGTCGACCCCTGCCCGATTCTGTGCGCCCCGTGCGCTCGTGGCAGTCGCAGGATCTCCAGCCGAGCGCAGGGGTTCCCGCTGGCAGGCAGGGATAGTGGGAGGGAGGCAAAGCAGAGGGATGGGGACATCCCGCGAACGCGGGCATCCCGTGAAAGCGCAGTCGAGATGTTTGGGGAAGAGAGTACATAAAGGGGAGCATCCTTCACCCGAAATATCCATCTTTCACTCCCTCGATCTCCTCTCCTTCACGAGTTCTGGCCTTCGGTGTTTCCAACACATTCCAGCCTTCTCGGATTCCAGTCACTCGTGAACCAGTCTCCTTGAAAATCTCGCCCACTTCTACTCGAATCACTCTTCGTGACAAATTGTCTCGATTTCTACGCTCAGTAGCTCTAGCTCCTGCTCGAACAGCACACTCGGCTTCCCGCCCAGCGCTGAACTCGAGCCGACGTCATTTCGCAATCCACGTAACCTCGCGCCTCTTCGAAGCTGCCTCCTCCCTCTCTCCCTCTTCTTCTCGTTTCTTCTCCTGCCAACGCATCAGAATCACCCATGGCTTCTTGCTGGCCCATTCCCGAGTGCGCAATGCAACTAAGTGCCACATCAACTCTGGGCCTCAATTGCCAAGCGGGGTTCGAGCGACCAGGAATCATTACAGTCTTGGCGTCGATTCTCGATAGAGTTGTCGCGGTAAGCGAGCAAGCTCCTCCGAGAATCTGCGGCAAGACGGGTCAGCAGCTGACGGTGTTTCACGGGCTCAGAGCGCCGGGAATCAGCATCGCCAAGTACCTGGACCGGATATTTAAGTACGCCAACTGCAGCCCGTCGTGCTTCGTGATCGCGTACATTTACATCGACCGCCTGATCAAGTCGCAACCAGACATGGTCATCACGTCGCTGAACGTCCATCGCCTGCTGGCGACGAGCGTCATGATCGCCGCGAAGTTTCTTGACGACGAGTAAGTTACCACAGCATGACCTAACTTACCTCATTAATTCACAATGGAACGAATTTGAGCGAATTTCACGCGACATGGCGTTCTCATTCGCGCGCTTTTCCCAGTGAAACATGTTGCTAACTCTTTTCTCCCCTTTTTCTTTCTCCTCCTTTCTCCTACAGATATTACAATAACGCGTACTACGCCAAAGTCGGTGGTGTTGCCACAAGCGAGATGAACAGATTAGAGTTGGAGTTTCTCTTCCGGATTAAGTTCCGATTGAACGTGACAACAGAGGAGTTTATGGAGTACTGCAAGCTTCTAGAGAACGAGCTGTGGACATTGTGTCAGGCGCCGCAGGAGATGCAATACGTGATGGCGACAACAGCCGCTCACGAGGTTCAAATGCAACAACAATACGCCTACGATTATGCCACTGCTGCTGCGATGAATAAAGCGTTGGCGTCGAGTGGGGATGCGGTGCAGACACCCGAGCAAAGAGCGGAGTTGAGAAGATATGCCAGCCCTCAGGATATCTGCTTAGTGGCTGCGTCATAGTAGCCGTCAGGAGTGCATTGAGAGTTCAAAGGAGTAGAGACTCCAGGTCCCTATACGAAATCAATGTAACATAACACTTTTGACATATACTAGGCCCAATTATTCTTTTTAGTGCATTTTTTAGAGATCAGTTCTTTCCGCCACGTGCGAACTTTCTCTTTCCCGTGTTTCTCTGCGTCTATTGCTCACATAGCTTTTCCTATTGCCATTTTTCGGCGATCTTGTACGAGCCTGTATTGACTTCATGCCATTTTTCGGCAGGCAGTGATTATCATCTATAGCCCCTTGTCCTCCAATTTTTCGACGAGACAAGACGAGCAGGGTGAGGAAGAGCGTACGCTAAACTCCGTACGCTATTGTAGGTCATCACTGAGTTTACGGAGATAAAGTTCACCGTCACGCAGACGTTCACTGAGCTTGCCGTTAATTTTTTATTAGCGGGAAGCATTCATCGCTTATTGCAGGTACGGCGTCAGTCTTGCACTTCCTTCCAAGCCGCGCGCTCGTTTTCCGCCATGGTTTCATCAAAACCAGAGACTAGAACCTATGATTTCGCGACCAGGCAGGATCAGGATCCAAGTGTGATCAGCACATGCGCACTCCCGACGAGGTTTATGCGGGCGGGGTTTGGTATGAGCGGAAAGTGGGGGGGATGGGGGGAGAGCCACAGTCTCCTCCGGGGGGAAAAAAAGAGAGCGGGAGGGGGGTGGCAGAAAAGATCCTAAAGTTGGGGGATGGGGGAAACAGGGGAGGACGACAAGGGGAGAGCTCGGAAAGGTAGGGGAGATGCCAGACTGGCGGAAATGAAGCACCCCATGATTGGTGTAGAGCACCCCGTGATGTTACGCTGGCACTGCGCGTGTGGTTGATGGATGGGGGGGGTGCGTACGCGCGGGTCGTCCGTTGATCGCCAATCGTGGAAGTCGTTCAGAGTCGCTTCGCCGACGCCTCTCGCTCGCCCGAATCATCGGCGGGCCGAACGATGAAAAGCGAACCTTGCCGAGCGCGGGAGGTGCTTTCAAGGGTTGAGGTGAACTTTTGCTTTCGTAATCTCTGGGCAGGATAGGAGCTTCTGTAGAAGTGTGGCTCCAGTGGCGGAAGGGCGTCCCCCTTCTCCGTTGACATTTCGCTGGCTGCTGCACTTGCTCTGATTGGCTGTACCAGGCTAACTTTGTCAGCCGCACCATTTTTCACGGGATTGTCAATCTAGCACCTGACGGTGTCCCTGCTTTTGGCGCAAAGCTCGTTTCCCTCCCTGCTCGCCACCCCAGTGGTGGTGACGTCTCGCTTCTGAGCAAAACCCGAAAAGTATAGATCTGAGCACTCGCACGCACCTGCTTTGTGTATGCAATGAACTTCGTCACCAGAAAAGCGTCACAAGAAGCACCATTTTGTGCCATGAACTTAGATTCTCTTCATGGATGCATAATGCTGGCAAAGATGTTGCCGACCATTTTGAGCGTTCTGTAATGCATACAATCCAACCCATCCAACCTCTATTTCAAGCATCCATCACAGCAACACTACACCTATACCTTGACATGAATGGCTAGAGTATCAATGAAAGCACCATCAGAACATGCATCCGCCCACCCTACTTGTGTTACCGTAAAACCTACACTTAAATGTGAATCCTTATTCATTCACCACCACTAACACCCTCAAGGAGCGCACCGAGCAAAACTACCATATCTGTATACCACATTAAATGTTATCGCAAAAATGTGGGTGGGAAAGTGTTGCTAGCCATGTGGGAGCCACCATCACTGCTCGACCCGTCATCCTCCCAGTTCACAATCAAAAGATTATTCTGCCCCATGTTGCCCTCCACCACCGCCCTCCGTTGATCGAGCGTCCATCTGCCGTCCACGATGAACTTGACCTGGCAGCCAAGATTGAAATTGAGAAAAGAGGTTCAATATACAAGGAGGTGGGTGTGCTTCAAGGGGGAAAGAGACTAGTCCATGCAAGGGAGGGGACTGGGGAGGGTGGGGACGAAAGTGCAGGGTGGGGGATGGAAGGGGTGGGTGAAGGGGATTGCACACTGATTGATTTCACGGGAAAAAAAGCAAGAAAGTGCAGGATAGTGGGTGCTTTTAAGTCGACTCAAAAGCAGAAAGGGGTTTCACACTTAATCAACCCATTGGAAAACAGAGCAGAAAGTAGCAGGATAGTGGTTGGGGGAGAGAGCCTGGGAAAGAGAGAAAGAAAGAAGGGGAGTATTCGAAGACGTGGGGTAGCGGGTACCCAGAGTGACCCCTCTCTAGCATGCATCCAGAGTATTGCACAGAACCGCACGAC
This sequence comes from Closterium sp. Yama58-4, assembly GCA_947470075.1. Taxonomy (NCBI): domain Eukaryota; kingdom Viridiplantae; phylum Streptophyta; class Zygnematophyceae; order Desmidiales; family Closteriaceae; genus Closterium; species Closterium sp. Yama58-4. The sequence continues at coordinate 87,856 of CANIUD010000376.1, read as the reverse complement.
ACCGCATAGAACCGTAAAGTACCTGATAGTGGCCTGGATAGAGCCAGAGAGTGCAAGACCAAATCATAGCGCCCCTGAGATAGACCAAAACGGAGGGTAAAGGGATGGGGGAGAGGGGGAGGCTGAAAAAATTGAGTTCACTTTGGAGTCGATTCAAAAAGTCAACGAAAAGAGCGCATGACCAAATCACGGTGCCCCTGGGACAGAAGCAATGGGGAAGGGATGGGGGAGAGGGGGAGAGAGGAGATATTGACAGGCGGAATGTGGAATAAGAGTAAGCTTGGAACTCTAGGATTTTACATCAAACCATCAGCATTTCAAACGGCACACCACATCCACCGTACCTGCTGCCACCGTACCTGCTGCCACCGTACCTGCTTCCACCGCTCCTGCTGCCGTCATGGTTGCGCATGTGTGAGGACTCATTGGCTCTGCCACCATTCCTGCCTTCAACCAACTTGCTGCAACCATACCTTCTTCCACCATACCTGCTGCCACAGTACCTGGTTTCACCGTACCTGCTGCTACCGTACCTGGTTTCACTGAACCTACTTTCACCATACCTGACTCCACCACCTGCTTCCACCGTACCTGCCTGTCTTCACCATACTCGCTGCAGCCACACCGACTGTCATCGAGCTGGTTTTTGAGAATTCTCAAAAACCACACCGACTGTCATCGAGCTGGTTTTTGAGAATTCTCAAAAACCACACCGACTGTCATCGAGCTGGTTTTTGAGAATTCTCAAAAACCACACCGACTGTCATCGAGCTGGTTTTTGAGAATTCTCAAAAACCACACCGACTGTCATCGAGCTGGTTTTTGAGAATTCTCAAAAACCACACCGACTGTCATCGAGCTGGTTTTTGAGAATTCTCAAAAACCACACCGACTGTCATCGAGCTGGTTTTTGAGAATTCTCAAAAACCACACCGACTGTCATCGAGCTGGTTTTTGAGAATTCTCAAAAACCACACCGACTGTCATCGAGCTGGTTTTTGAGAATTCTCAAAAACCACAGCGACTGTCATCGAGCTGGTTTTTGAGAATTCTCAAAAACCACAGCGACTGTCATCGAGCTGGTTTTTGAGAATTCTCAAAAACCACACCGACTGTCATCGAGCTGGTTTTTGAGAATTCTCAAAAACCACACCGACTGTCATCGAGCTGGTTTTTGAGAATTCTCAAAAACCACACCGACTGTCATCGAGCTGGTTTTTGAGAATTCTCAAAAACCACACCGACTGTCATCGAGCTGGTTTTTGAGAATTCTCAAAAACCACACCGACTGTCATCGAGCTGGTTTTTGAGAATTCTCAAAAACCACACCGACTGTCATCGAGCTGGTTTTTGAGAATTCTCAAAAACCACACCGACTGTCATCGAGCTGGTTTTTGAGAATTCTCAAAAACCACACCGACTGTCATCGAGCTGGTTTTTGAGAATTCTCAAAAACCACACCGACTGTCATCGAGCTGGTTTTTGAGAATTCTCAAAAACCACACCGACTGTCATCGAGCTGGTTTTTGAGAATTCTCAAAAACCACACCGACTGTCATCGAGCTGGTTTTTGAGAATTCTCAAAAACCACACCGACTGTCATCGAGCTGGTTTTTGAGAATTCTCAAAAACCACACCGACTGTCATCGAGCTGGTTTTTGAGAATTCTCAAAAACCACACCGACTGTCATCGAGCTGGTTTTTGAGAATTCTCAAAAACCACACCGACTGTCATCGAGCTGGTTTTTGAGAATTCTCAAAAACCACACCGACTGTCATCGAGCTGGTTTTTGAGAATTCTCAAAAACCACACCGACTGTCATCGAGCTGGTTTTTGAGAATTCTCAAAAACCACACCGACTGTCATCGAGCTGGTTTTTGAGAATTCTCAAAAACCACACCGACTGTCATCGAGCTGGTTTTTGAGAATTCTCAAAAACCACACCGACTGTCATCGAGCTGGTTTTTGAGAATTCTCAAAAACCACACCGACTGTCATCGAGCTGGTTTTTGAGAATTCTCAAAAACCACACCGACTGTCATCGAGCTGGTTTTTGAGAATTCTCAAAAACCACACCGACTGTCATCGAGCTGGTTTTTGAGAATTCTCAAAAACCACACCGACTGTCATCGAGCTGGTTTTTGAGAATTCTCAAAAACCACACCGACTGTCATCGAGCTGGTTTTTGAGAATTCTCAAAAACCACACCGACTGTCATCGAGCTGGTTTTTGAGAATTCTCAAAAACCACACCGACTGTCATCGAGCTGGTTTTTGAGAATTCTCAAAAACCACACCGACTGTCATCGAGCTGGTTTTTGAGAATTCTCAAAAACCACACCGACTGTCATCGAGCTGGTTTTTGAGAATTCTCAAAAACCACACCGACTGTCATCGAGCTGGTTTTTGAGAATTCTCAAAAACCACACCGACTGTCATCGAGCTGGTTTTTGAGAATTCTCAAAAACCACACCGACTGTCATCGAGCTGGTTTTTGAGAATTCTCAAAAACCACACCGACTGTCATCGAGCTGGTTTTTGAGAATTCTCAAAAACCACACCGACTGTCATCGAGCTGGTTTTTGAGAATTCTCAAAAACCACACCGACTGTCATCGAGCTGGTTTTTGAGAATTCTCAAAAACCACACCGACTGTCATCGAGCTGGTTTTTGAGAATTCTAAAAAACCACACCGACTGTCATCGAGCTGGTTTTTGAGAATTCTCAAAAACCACACCGACTGTCATCGAGCTGGTTTTTGAGAATTCTCAAAAACCACACCGACTGTCATCGAGCTGGTTTTTGAGAATTCTCAAAAACCACACCGACTGTCATCGAGCTGGTTTTTGAGAATTCTCAAAAACCACACCGACTGTCATCGAGCTGGTTTTTGAGAATTCTCAAAAACCACACCGACTGTCATCGAGCTGGTTTTTGAGAATTCTCAAAAACCACACCGACTGTCATCGAGCTGGTTTTTGAGAATTCTCAAAAACCACACCGACTGTCATCGAGCTGGTTTTTGAGAATTCTCAAAAACCACACCGACTGTCATCGAGCTGGTTTTTGAGAATTCTCAAAAACCACACCGACTGTCATCGAGCTGGTTTTTGAGAATTCTCAAAAACCACACCGACTGTCATCGAGCTGGTTTTTGAGAATTCTCAAAAACCACACCGACTGTCATCGAGCTGGTTTTTGAGAATTCTCAAAAACCACACCGACTGTCATCGAGCTGGTTTTTGAGAATTCTCAAAAACCACACCGACTGTCATCGAGCTGGTTTTTGAGAATTCTCAAAAACCACACCGACTGTCATCGAGCTGGTTTTTGAGAATTCTCAAAAACCACACCGACTGTCATCGAGCTGGTTTTTGAGAATTCTCAAAAACCACACCGACTGTCATCGAGCTGGTTTTTGAGAATTCTCAAAAACCACACCGACTGTCATCGAGCTGGTTTTTGAGAATTCTCAAAAACCACACCGACTGTCATCGAGCTGGTTTTTGAGAATTCTCAAAAACCACACCGACTGTCATCGAGCTGGTTTTTGAGAATTCTCAAAAACCACACCGACTGTCATCGAGCTGGTTTTTGAGAATTCTAAAAAACCACACCGACTGTCATCGAGCTGGTTTTTGAGAATTCTCAAAAACCACACCGACTGTCATCGAGCTGGTTTTTGAGAATTCTCAAAAACCACACCGACTGTCATCGAGCTGGTTTTTGAGAATTCTCAAAAACCACACCGACTGTCATCGAGCTGGTTTTTGAGAATTCTCAAAAACCACACCGACTGTCATCGAGCTGGTTTTTGAGAATTCTCAAAAACCACACCGACTGTCATCGAGCTGGTTTTTGAGAATTCTCAAAAACCACACCGACTGTCATCGAGCTGGTTTTTGAGAATTCTCAAAAACCACACCGACTGTCATCGAGCTGGTTTTTGAGAATTCTCAAAAACCACACCGACTGTCATCGAGCTGGTTTTTGAGAATTCTCAAAAACCACACCGACTGTCATCGAGCTGGTTTTTGAGAATTCTCAAAAACCACACCGACTGTCATCGAGCTGGTTTTTGAGAATTCTCAAAAACCACACCGACTGTCATCGAGCTGGTTTTTGAGAATTCTCAAAAACCACACCGACTGTCATCGAGCTGGTTTTTGAGAATTCTCAAAAACCACACCGACTGTCATCGAGCTGGTTTTTGAGAATTCTCAAAAACCACACCGACTGTCATCGAGCTGGTTTTTGAGAATTCTCAAAAACCACACCGACTGTCATCGAGCTGGTTTTTGAGAATTCTCAAAAACCACACCGACTGTCATCGAGCTGGTTTTTGAGAATTCTCAAAAACCACACCGACTGTCATCGAGCTGGTTTTTGAGAATTCTCAAAAACCACACCGACTGTCATCGAGCTGGTTTTTGAGAATTCTCAAAAACCACACCGACTGTCATCGAGCTGGTTTTTGAGAATTCTCAAAAACCACACCGACTGTCATCGAGCTGGTTTTTGAGAATTCTCAAAAACCACACCGACTGTCATCGAGCTGGTTTTTGAGAATTCTCAAAAACCACACCGACTGTCATCGAGCTGGTTTTTGAGAATTCTCAAAAACCACACCGACTGTCATCGAGCTGGTTTTTGAGAATTCTCAAAAACCACACCGACTGTCATCGAGCTGGTTTTTGAGAATTCTCAAAAACCACACCGACTGTCATCGAGCTGGTTTTTGAGAATTCTCAAAAACCACACCGACTGTCATCGAGCTGGTTTTTGAGAATTCTCAAAAACCACACCGACTGTCATCGAGCTGGTTTTTGAGAATTCTCAAAAACCACACCGACTGTCATCGAGCTGGTTTTTGAGAATTCTAAAAAACCACACCGACTGTCATCGAGCTGGTTTTTGAGAATTCTCAAAAACCACACCGACTGTCATCGAGCTGGTTTTTGAGAATTCTCAAAAACCACACCGACTGTCATCGAGCTGGTTTTTGAGAATTCTCAAAAACCACACCGACTGTCATCGAGCTGGTTTTTGAGAATTCTCAAAAACCACACCGACTGTCATCGAGCTGGTTTTTGAGAATTCTCAAAAACCACACCGACTGTCATCGAGCTGGTTTTTGAGAATTCTCAAAAACCACACCGACTGTCATCGAGCTGGTTTTTGAGAATTCTCAAAAACCACACCGACTGTCATCGAGCTGGTTTTTGAGAATTCTCAAAAACCACACCGACTGTCATCGAGCTGGTTTTTGAGAATTCTCAAAAACCACACCGACTGTCATCGAGCTGGTTTTTGAGAATTCTCAAAAACCACACCGACTGTCATCGAGCTGGTTTTTGAGAATTCTCAAAAACCACACCGACTGTCATCGAGCTGGTTTTTGAGAATTCTCAAAAACCACACCGACTGTCATCGAGCTGGTTTTTGAGAATTCTCAAAAACCACACCGACTGTCATCGAGCTGGTTTTTGAGAATTCTCAAAAACCACACCGACTGTCATCGAGCTGGTTTTTGAGAATTCTCAAAAACCACACCGACTGTCATCGAGCTGGTTTTTGAGAATTCTCAAAAACCACACCGACTGTCATCGAGCTGGTTTTTGAGAATTCTCAAAAACCACACCGACTGTCATCGAGCTGGTTTTTGAGAATTCTCAAAAACCACACCGACTGTCATCGAGCTGGTTTTTGAGAATTCTCAAAAACCACACCGACTGTCATCGAGCTGGTTTTTGAGAATTCTCAAAAACCACACCGACTGTCATCGAGCTGGTTTTTGAGAATTCTCAAAAACCACACCGACTGTCATCGAGCTGGTTTTTGAGAATTCTCAAAAACCACACCGACTGTCATCGAGCTGGTTTTTGAGAATTCTCAAAAACCACACCGACTGTCATCGAGCTGGTTTTTGAGAATTCTCAAAAACCACACCGACTGTCATCGAGCTGGTTTTTGAGAATTCTCAAAAACCACACCGACTGTCATCGTACCTGCTGCCATCGTGGTTGGGAATGTGTGACGACTCATCGGGCATCAGCGGCACGTGGCTCTGCCACAGTCCTTGCAGGTACTACATACTTTCCACCATACCTTCCGTCACCGTATGGTGCGTTCCAGTTACCTGCTGCCATCGTGGTTGGGGATGTGTGAGCTCTCATCAGGCACCAGCGGCACGCGGCTCTGCCACCCGTTGAAGCTGCCTCTGTCCCTGCTGGACCGTGGAACTATACCTGCTGGAAGTATACCTGCATACCGTCTTCCACCCCACCTGCTGCCATCGTGGTTGGGGATGTGTGAGCTCTCATCAGGCACCAGCGGCACGTGGCTCTGCCACCCGTTGAAGCTGCCCGCTAGCAGCACCTCGTGGCCCTCTCCCCAATACTCCACCACCACCTGAATGGGGGGTCCGGAGGGGTGAGAGGGAGTGTAAGGCGGTGTGAAGGTGGAAAGGTAGACTCCAAGTCCCCCTTGTGAGCTGCCTGCTAGCAGCACCTCGTGGCCCTCTCCCCAATACTCCACCACCACCTGAATGGGGAGAAAAAGGGGGGAAGAGGAGGTAGGGAGGTGAGAGAGACACAGGAGGTAGGGACGTAGGCCGGTGGGGTCAATGAATCTACTCTCAGCTGCCTGCTAGCAGCACCTCGTGGCCCTCTCCCCAATACTCCACCACCACCTGAATGGGGAAGAGGAGGAGGGTGGTGACAGGAGGAAGGGACGTAAGGAGGTAGGGCCAGTCACTCCCCTCTCAGCCACCCGCTAGCAGCACCTCGTGGCCCTCTCCCCAATACTCCACCACCACCTGAATGGGGGAGAGGGGAGTGAGAGAGAAGGGGTACGGTGCATGTTACCATTGAAAGGGGGAGAGAGCAATGGAGCGTTGAAGCTGCCTGCTAGCAGCATCCCAATACTCCACAACCACCTGAATGGGGAGAGGGTGGTGAGAGGGAGGGTAAGGCAGTGTGGAAGTAGAAAAAGTAGCCCTCTGGGGTGCATGCTAGTTTTGAGTCGACTCGAAATAGTAAGGCAGTGTGTGAGCATAAAAAGTAGCCCTCTCTGGGGTGCATTCTCGCAAAACCTCGTGGCCCTTGCTGCATTACTCCAGCTATATTCGTGTGACTTTTGAGACTTCTCATAAGTCACACGAATATACGTGGCCCTTGCTGCAATACTCCACCACAAAGCAGGTGGGGAATGGAAAGTGACGGGCAGCATGAGGGACAATCTAGTCATCTGCCCACCACTGCCCACCACTGCCCACAACTTCCCACCACTTCCCACCACTGCCCACCACCACTGCCCACCACCACTGCCCACCACTGCTTTCAACTCAACTCTCACCAACGAATATCCACATCTGCATCCAGCCTTACGTGTCATTCCAGCAAAAGTGAACCTTCACTTGCTCACATTCCCTGTTACCTCTTACAGCAACCGTTGCTTGAACCCTCATGGCTTCTTGAGCGTTCTCCACCTTGATATGTCTCTCTAGCCACACATACACCAGTCATTCGTTGTTAAGACCTAATACCCATTATTATCACCTTCACTAGCGCCCCCATGGCCTGCTGAGCGGCCTCCAGCTTAACGTCTCTCTCCAGCACGGCCTGCCGTGCCAGCGCCAGCTCACTCTCTGCGTTGGCTTTCATAAGATGGAACTGCGCCTGCAAGAGGAGCAGTGAGGCAGCAGGGCAGAGAGGGAGGATGCAGTGAGTGAGCTCTCAGCAGCGCAAGCTTCACATCTCTCTCCAGCACGGCCTGCCGTGCCAGCGCCAGCTCACTCTCTGCGTTGGCTTTCATTAGGTGGAACTGTGCCTGAAGAGATTAGGGGGGTGAGGGATAGACGGCGTGAGTAAAGAGCACAGAGGGAAGATGCAGTGAGTGAGTGACTGAGCACTCAGCACAGCTCGCTCTCTGCATCCGCCTTTCATCAGATGAAACTGCGCCTGAATGGGTTGATTTGAATGGGTCGAGCATGGTCCAGTGAGAGAAGGCGCATTGAGAGGGGGTGCAGTGCGGTGAGCAATAGGGGATAAAGCAACAGACTCACACACCCAGACACTCACACTCTCTCACACCTACACCAACTCACACTTATACACTCACCTAGCCTCCTACCTTAGCCTCTTCCATCTTTCAACCTATGATTGCAAGCTCCTCTCTGCCACACTCATACACACACTCACACGTTACAGACACTCACACTCAAACACTTCACACACACACACAAAAGCGCACTCACTCTCACTCTCACTCTCACTCTCACACTCACACGCACACGCACACTCGCACGTACCTTTGCCTCCTCCATCTCACGCATTATGACTGCAAGCTCCTCCTCCCTTGACGCCTGGTGGGAGAGAAAAGGGAGTTGAGGAGGTGTGGGGTTCGGTGAGGACAGGTACCACACAGGCCCACACCCACTCATGTATAGGCTTCCTCCATCTCTCCCATTATGGCTGTAAGCTCCTCCCCTCTTGATGCCTGATGGGAGACAAAGGGGGCATGGCAGGGGTTGGACTTTTGAGTCGACTCAAAAGTCACCTGATGGGAGACAAGAGGGGCATGGCAGGGGGTGGAGAGGTGCCGGCAGAGTGGAAGAATGAGACACAGCGACCCACCCACTCGCCTTCCTCTGCCTCCTCCATCTCGCGCATTATGACTGCAAGCTCCTCCTCCCTTGACGCCTGGTGGGAGACAGTGGGGAGAAGAGACCATTGGAGCACAGCAGGCGGGAATGGGGGAAAGATGGGCGAGGGAGTATCGGAAAGAAGAAGCAGGGAGAATTGAGAGAAGGAGGCGCGGGAGGGGAGGGAAAGAGATAGGAAGGACGGTACAGGAGAGGAGGGTATGGGAGCGGAGGGAATAGGAGAGGAGGGTATGAGAGATGAGGGAAAGGCGCAAGGGAAAGGGGGGGCGAAAGAGACAATTGGTTTTCACTCGATAACTACAGCGAGGATAATTGAAAGATACGCAGTGCTCACCAGCAGGGATTTGATTCTCTCTAGCTCCAGCTCAGCTTCCTCTGAAAAGAGAGTTGCCTGGAAAGAGATGGACGAGGGGATGGAAACAGAGGAGAAAAATGGAAAGAGATGAAAACAGAGGAGAAAAATGGAAAGAGATGAAAACAGAGGAGAAAAATGGAGATGGAAACAGCGGAGAAAAATGGAGATGGAAACAGAGGAGAAAAATGGAAAGCATGAGCGAATAGTGCCTACCCACTCCCCTCCCACTCCCACCTGCCTACCCACTCCCCTCCCACCTGCCTACCCACTCCCCTCACACTTGCCTACCCACTCCCCTCCCACCCACATGGCTTCCATTCTCGCACCTGCCTGCCTGCTCACCTGTCTGGCCGCCAGTCTCTCTGTCTCTGCCATTGCTTCTGCCTCTCATGCCTCCATGTTCCCCTTGAAGGTGACGTGGACAAGGTCCCTCACCGCCCGATCCTCTCTCACCTGCCCAGCCAAACCCTGCCCACCTGCCTGGCCACTAATCTCTCTGCCTCAGCCATAGCTTCCGCCTCTCTCTCACGCCTCCATGCCCGCTGCCCACAACCCCTTTAGAGACAGAGACTGCCCGGTTCCTTTCCCCTCTCCTCCTTCAGCCTCCCTTCTCACCTGCCTGGCCGCCATCCTCTCAGCCTCCGCCATTGCTTCTGCTTCCCACGCCTCCATGCCCCCTGCCCACTCCCCCTCGCCAGCATTGCTACCGCTCCCACTGCTTCCCTCGCTCCTGCTACTAGCGTTGGTTTGAAGGTCGAGATTCAGTAGCAATAGCAAAGAGAGAGAGGGACGCATGGAAGGGGGCAGGCAGGAATGTGGGTGTAGAGAGGGTTGTGGGGAGGGATTTAGAGAGGGGATTAGGGAGGGCTGTAGGGGGAGAGGTGTGTGCTGCTGTGTTGATTTAAGATATGCAGGGAGGGTTAAAGGGTGCAATTTGAGTCGACTTACAAAACGTAGAGACAATTACAAGGGTTCTGTTTGAATCGACACAGCCTTGGAAGCATCACCAGGAGTAGAAGACCAAGGTAGGGAGGAAGGTTGGTCGTGCACGCACGCAGCTTCTTCTGCTGATTCATACATAAAATCATAGGGAAGGCTCGAGGCAGCGTCAAAATGACTGACGGGGGCAGCAGGGGGAGGGCGGGCGCGGGGTGTGTTCTAAGCAGGCGAGGAGAGAAAGGTGTCGCTTGACTGAACAGCTGATCGGTCTATCAAATCCCGAGCCTGCGAGCGTGCGTCGTCAGGCGTACCGTTTTGTATATCTTGTTTCTCCAGTAACTATCCTCCTGCTCCCCAACACTCTGCCAATTCATACCTATAATCGTAGGGAAGGCTCGAAGCAGCTTCGTAGGAACTGACGGGGGCGGGAGGGGGAGGGCGGGCGCGGGTCGTGTTGTAAGCCGGCGAGGAGAGAAAGGTGTCGCTTGACTGGATGGCCGACCGGTCTATCGACTCGCGAGCCTCCTGGTACTGCGAGCGTGCATCGTCAGGACGGTCAGGAATACCATTTCATACATCCTGTTGCTCCACAAGCTATCCTCCTCACCAACCCTCTGCCATTTCGTACCTATAATCGTAGGGAAGGCTCGAGGAAGCGTCGTAAGAACTGACGGGGGCGGGAGGGGGAGGGCGGGCGCGGGGCGTGTTGTAAGCCGGCGAGGAGAGAAAGGTGTCGCTTGACCGGATGGCAGACCGGTCTGTCGACTCCCGAGCCTGCGAGCGAGCGTCATCAGGCATACCGTTTCGTATATCTTGTTTCTCCAGTAACTATATCCCCCCCCCCCCGATACTCTGCCATGTCGTACCTATAATCATAGGGAATGCTTGAGGAAGCGTCGTAGGGAGTGACGGGGGCGGGAGGGGGAGGGCGGGCACGAGGCGTGTTGTAAGCCGGCGAGGAGAGAAACGTGTCGCTTGACTGGATAGCCGACCGGTTTCTCGACTCGCGAGCCTCCTCCTGGTACTGCGAGCGAGCGTCTTCAGGCATACCATCGTACATCCTGCTCCTCCAGAAGCTATCCTCCTCCTCCTCCTCACCCCGCTCCTCCTCCTCCCCCCCTCTCTCTTCCACCTCCTCATCTTCCTCTGCCTCCTCGGCCTTCAACCCCCCCATGAACGCCCTCACCTCACTCCCCTGCGCCCTTTTTCTTTCCTCCTCCTCCTCTCCCTCCGCTCCCTCCTCCGCCCCATCCACAACTTCACTCTCTGATTCGGTGGCTGAGTCAAGCTTGCTCAGGTCGAGATTCAGGCTCGGGAACAGCCAGGCGACTTCTGGTGCGATATAGCCATCACCTTCAGTACTGTCACCACCGTCACTGTCACTATTGCTGCTGGTGCCTTGGGGGCTTGAGAGGGGGGTTGGGGGAGGAGGGGAGGATGGGGCGGGGGAGGGGGAGAGAGATGGGGAGGAGGAGGGGGAGGGGGAGGCAGAAGGAGAGGAGGAGGAGAAGAAGGGGGTGGAGGAGGGGTTGAAAGAGGGTGGAGAAGACGAAGGGTCTGAGGACGTAAGTCCTCCTGCTTCGCTGTTGCTGGATTGTGGTTGTAGCGAAGATGCTTCAGACGAGGATAGAAGGCCCCTGGGGAAATTAGACAATGCAGAGGCGGAAGGGGGAAGGGGGAAGGGGGAAGGGGGAAGGGGGAAGGGGGAAGGGGGAAGGGGGAAGGGAGAAAGGGGGAGGAGAAAGGGGGAAGGGAGAGGGGGAAGCGGAAGAGGGGAGGAGAGGGAGAAGGGAGGGTGGGAGGGAGGGCAGGGGTAACGGATGACAGGAAGGAGGGAGGGAGTGAGGGGAAACGGGATAGTATGCGCATGATATGGTATGGATGTGTTTGATATAAACGGCCAAAGATATACTTTACGAATAAACAAAAACCCGTCACAGCCTCCCCCTCGTACCCCCTCCCCTCGTCACACACCCTTAGAAAGAACCTCTCTCAACTACCCACCCACCCATCAAGTTACCCACCCACCTCTGCTGCATTCTCTGCTGAAGCACCTTCGCCTTCTGCTGCGCCATGGACATTGCCGAGCCTGGCCCCGAGCCTAACGACCCTGGTCCCGAGCCTAGCGACCAGCTCTCCACCCTCCCGCCCTGCCCGTCCACCCCTTGGGCTCCCCCAGCCCCCCCCGCCTCCCCCGCCTCCCCCCCATCGTCCGCCACCAGCCGCAGCAGCTCGTGCACGCGCCTGTACCCCTCGTGCGCATGGCCCCCGCCAGGAATGCGCTGAGGTGAAGAGGGGGCGGGATGATGGGAGTAGGAATGAAGGGAGGGGGGAGTCAGTGCACCCGCCTGTACCCCCTCGTGCGCATAGCCCCCGCCAGAAAGGAGCTGGCGGGACGCGGGAAGGAGGAGAGGGGGGGAGCAAAAGGGGAAAGTACAGGGGTGGGGGGAGGCGGAATAGGACACGGCGTCAGTGCACCCGCCTGTACCCCCTTGTGCGCATGGTCCCCGTCAGCAATGCGCTGGGGGACGGGGGGAGAGAGGAGGGGTCCAGGTGGGGTCGGCGGTATGAGAGGGGAGTTGTAAAGGTAAAGAGAAGGGTGAGGTACGGGGAAATGGAGCGGAGAAGGGAGGAGGGAAAGGAGGGAAAGCGTTAGGCGCCAGTGCGTGCACCCCTGAGTGTCACTGCGAGCACCACTTGGTACCACTGCGAGCTTCGCCTTACCCGCCGAGGGAGGGAGGGAGGGGCGATGGCCCAAAGACGAGCCGCGCCTTACCCGCCGAGCGACGCGACCTCCTTAATCGACGGGAGGTTCTGCTCCGACAGCCCGTTCTCCGCGAGTACAACCCGCAATTGCCGCACGAATGCCACGTCGGACTCGCTGACGTTGCCCGCGGGAATCCTGGAAGAGTCCGACGCACCCGCCGCCGCCACCACCAGCGGCCTTGCTGGCGGCGCGACCGCGGTTTTGGAACGCTTTGGAACGAGACATCGACGTTGCGCGGCGGTGAGAGGTCTGTACGCGTTATGAGGCGCTGCGGTAGCGAGTGACGGTCGGTACAATCTGAAGGTGGCGAAATGCGGTGGAGAAAAAGGTACAGCGACTGCCTGCTGCATGGCTTCGACTGCCATCTTCGTTTTTTTCCTGGAAATCTGAACACTGCAATGCGGCGGGATATAGGACGAGATGGCGAAACTAACGGAAAAGACGGAAAAAGACGGTCGCTATTCGCTTTTCTCCAACAGAATCAATGACATGCGAAAGACGCGGCGAGAGCCCGCATCGCGCGAGCCTGCCGCGTGGCACAGAAAGGAGGGGCCCTTGAAGGAGCGAGGCTTCCCAGGTTTTTAGCGGCTAGAACCAGGGCCAGACAAAATTGGCGGGATTTGGCAACAACAATGCGGCCAGGTGCATGCACCCTACCTAGGGAACCGCGATCGGATTGAGGAGGAACAAATATGACTCGTTACAAGGTAATAGCGTTCTGATCTCAAGGCGTTGATTATGAACAACTATTTATCTTGTTCTCCTCCCCCTTTGATTCATCAAGCATGAAAGAATACTCATATCAGCTGAATAAAGCTCGCTATATTTTTCAATGCACGGATAGTTTCTCAACCTTCAGATACATCTGTCGCACTGTTTACATCAGCCAAATGTGGAATGCTGAAAAGGAGCTGTTTTTTCTCTTCTTTTTCTTTATCTCTAATTATTTTTCTTCCTCTCCGTACGTTTTTTTTTTTGGTGGATGTAAATACGCTATATGGTATAGCATACAAGGACATCCTCAGTCGTAACTGCTGTGGAGGAGGGTGTATTACCTACACTGGTAGATGCAACCCGCCAGACACACTCTATGGCGGATGGAACGCTACCAATGGGTCCTCCCAGATTGCTCTGAAGTCATCCCTCCACGTCATTGACGCTTCCTCATTGTATAGCCTTTTCATCACTTCCGCTTCGTCCTTTGCCATGTGTTCCTAGTCACCTTTGTCCCCGTGGCCCTTCTGCCGCTTCCTTGCCTTGCTGTAGATCCTGACGTGTCTTGTGAACTGGACGTTGATCCGCCTCAGCACACGTTTGGGTTGAAATCTCACCCCTCTCCAGATCGCGTTACACCTGGCTAGCCATATCTGGTGGGACATTGTGGCGCGCTTCCGGAAAACCTGACTCCGTGCATGTTTCTTGAAACAGTAGGTCGCCAACTGTCCCTCCTTGTCGTGATGGATTCATCAGCCGGAGTGCCCCCTGAACCACGTCAGTGACCGGTTTCACTCTTGGGCAGTCAAGAATACAGTGGTCGAGCGTTTCGACCCCTCCACAGTGTACGCAATTAGCCCGCGCCCCTAGAAAAGGGAGCCGTTCCCCCACTTGTAGGTTTTTGCTGTGTGCCCGTAGTACCACTTCTCTTGCTCTGGTTGGTGTAACAAGCGAGTCTCTCGTCTCGATTGTTTTTTTACAGTCAATCGGCTTCCCCCAGTCCTCTTCCCACTACTGCTGCTGCTTTGGCTTCGTGAGCTGGGGTTTCAGCGCCCTCCTCGTGACTCTCAGCTCGGCAGGCTCCCCTTTCTCACACAGCTTTAACTGTAGCAGCCTCGTCCTTGGTTCACCTAGAGGGCCGCATATTCTGCCTCCCAGCTCCGCCATCGGCGTCGACCTCTCGCAGGATAGCTCTGTCGCACTGGCGTATTTTACTTCTCTGACTTGACCGTCCGCATCTACCGTCACACGTTTCCCGTAGAGTCTGTTTCCTGTTGTGTATAGTAGCCTGTAAAAAAGATTTTTTCCAGGTCGGTAAGAGTTTTACCTTATCAGCTTCGCCGTTTTGAACACTTCGTCCGCATTGAGTGTCCTCAGGGCCAGCTCTCTCCAAGCCGTAGGTGCTGCTTCCCATGCTTTCATAGCCCACTTCCTCTGTTCCTAGCCTCCTAGTTCTCTTTCCAAGGTCGCCCCGTCTTTCAGTGATCTGCTGCCACCTGCTCCTTTTACGTTTGAATCCCCCAGTGTGATTCCCTGCAGGCAGCCCGAACCTTTCTACCTCCCGAAAGGTGATGTTCCTCTGAAGAAGATCGCGCGGTTGAAAAGCAGATGCTCTCCTTCTGCCTCCCACCGATTCGATGTTTCCTGAATCACCACCGTTTTGTTTCCCAGAGGGACTCGATCGTCGCTTTCCATCTCGCCCCGCCTTTCAACCAGTGTTTCAGGATTGCCGGGTGCGCATACACCGTCGCAAGACCTTGTGGGAAGCCCGCCGCCTTCTCCCAGTGCCACTTTCTGAACGGGTCTCTTGACACTGCACTTCTCGCTATGTTGTGGATTGCAATGCTTGCCAATCTCTCCTTCGGGCTGATTACTCCCAGGCCCCCCTCCTTCCGATCCCTGCAGGATAATTCGTAACTCCACAGTATGAAGAACCTGTCGAGAGAGGCTCTCCCCTTTGAGATGAAGTTGTGACAGATCCTCTTCACCTTTAACTACAGTTCATGCGGCGGCGCATACACCAGCGCTTGGAACAGCACTATCGGCATCGCGTAGCTGTTTACAATCGTCACCCTGGCTGAGGTCGACAGGTGCTTGGCGTCCCATTTAACCAGCTCCTCGCACATCCGCTCGTAAGCCTGGTACCAAGATGGCTCCGGCGACCCTCCTGGCGTGACCCAGATGCCGAGCAACCGTTCCAGCTCGTTCAGCGCTCCCCATTGGAACGGTGAGTCCGTGGGCTGCTGTCGCCTCTTGTTCTTCCCCAACGGCATCAGCTTTGTTTTCCCCTGATTTATGTGCAGCCCTGAACACTTTCCAAAGTCGTCCAGCAACAGCTTGGCCGCTACCACTTGCTCCTGACCTTGAAGGGCCAGAGTAGTATCATCCGCGTAACCGACGTAAGTCAAGCCGCCAACTCCCCTTTTCCGGATCCCCAATCCCCTCCTCTCTGCTTCTTGACAGAGTGGCTACGCCGCGCAGAGGAAGAGGTAGGGAGCGAGTGGACAGCCTTGCCTTACTCCTTTCTCCATTTAGATTCTGTCGCCAAGCCAACCATTTATGAGTAGCTTCGTTCGTGCCCCCTCGTGTAGTCCCTTTGTCCAAGCCAGGAACTTCTTCGGTAACCCCATCTTCCTCATCGTGCCAAAGAGGAAGTCCCTCGATACCGAGTCATAGGCCTTTTGGAAATCCACGAGGAGCAGCAACCAGTCCCCATCCCCTTCCGCCGCTGCATCAATCACATCCGCTACGGTTGAAACCGCATCCGCCAAACGTCTCCCTGGTAAGAAACCGTACTGCCGTTCCGATATTACCCGCGGCAGCACTTTCTTTATTCTGTTCGCCAGCACCTTCGCCACCAATTTGTACACCACACTGAGAAGAGTTATCGGCCGGTAATTCTCTAACTGCTCCCTCGCTCCCTTTTTGTGCAGGAGGATGGTCACTGCCGTCAAGAAGGATTCCGGTAACTTCGCACTCGCTTCCTCTCCGTACTGAATGAGAGCATGGTGCTGTTCGCCAGCAAATCGTATTTTGAAATGAAAATGATGGCATCGGCATCGCGACCGCATATGGAAACGGAGGTGGAACCCACCTCCGAGGTTTGGCCGTAATGCCGTTCAGGAAACTTCTGCGCCTGCGGTTGAGAAATTTCTCAACCGCGTCGGGAACCTCCATCCCCACCTTCCCTTCGATCCCTTTTGAACGGCAATGCGACGGCTGTGCCATCGCTGTGCTTTGAAAAACGCAGCATGGCGATGGCATGGCTAGGGGATGGTGTTTTGCCTGGGGACGAAGTTTCGTCCCCGCTTCCATATGCCGTCTTAGCGTTAGATTTGGTGGACAAAAGTGGGCGTTCGCCAGACGCCCACTTTGTTTGTTGGTTTGGACGGTAGGTGAGGCTCGGCACTTTTTTCACGGGCTGACCAGGCGAGACCCACCTTCCTGATCCCGTCGTTATCCCGTCGTTTTTTGCTATAATGGTGCTGGCGAACAGCCCCCATAAGGGGTTCAAGATCATGAAGGCGATTGGCGGATCAGACACTAGGCAGCATTTTCTAGGACGTGCACACGAAACCCGTGTCGTCAAATCGCAGAAATCAACCCCAAACCGACCGAATCGTACTGAACCCGTTAAACAGTCTGAACAGCCATTAAATCTGACCCTGCCCCACCCGATCAGCTTTCAAATCTCAAGGCAGCGGCTTTCATCAGTCTCACTTGCTCACATTTCTTTCTGAGGCCAGCACAGCGTGAATGACTTGCTGGGCCGCTTTCTGAATCTGTATCTGAGCTTGCGGGCACTCCGCCTGCTACAGGTTATTCGTACGTATATTGCGTAGTGTAAAACATCGTTTCGCAGCGCCAAAGGCTCTCGTTTGTGGACATTAGATCGCCAGTGCGTCTCGGCCAACTTCGCGGCTGTGTCCGTATTTGCTGTTGCTCTCTCGCCACTTCGTTCTCCCAGAAGTCTGGAGCGTTCACAGGAGCCTTCTGGCATCAAAACCGTAGCGAGATCGTTTTCGTGTGATCGTTTTTGGTTACGTCTGACAGGAGTCTGTTGTCAGAAAGCGGAGACCGTCTACTA
Source organism: Closterium sp. Yama58-4 (assembly GCA_947470075.1). Lineage (NCBI taxonomy): Eukaryota > Viridiplantae > Streptophyta > Zygnematophyceae > Desmidiales > Closteriaceae > Closterium > Closterium sp. Yama58-4. Next base: position 70,329 of record CANIUD010000376.1, on the reverse strand, counting down.
TTACGTGACTGCTTCTCCCATACGGCGACTCGCAAGCTTCTGCTGCTAGTAGGAGCCACGTTTTCGGAACGTTAAGTAGTCGTGTCGTTTTCCCGGTTCGCACTAGATCTCGCCGTAGTCGCAGGTGACGTTTTGGTTATGCTGACGGCCAGCCGTCAAGTTTCTCTTGAGCATGTAATGAGAATTGGACTAGTATCACCGAAAATCAGCGGCTAAAAGTTACGATTGCCGGTTGTATCGGCCACGTCAGACTTTAGTCATTCGACGAGCAGCGTTTCCTGTTGGCATTCCGATGCAGATACTCTGGTATTCTTAGAACAACTTGTAACAAACTTGTGACTTCTGTCAGCCCATTTCTAAGAGAATATGAAGTTCCAGCCAGCCTCAATGCCAGGCAACATTCGTCTGCAGCGGGGTGACTTCTGAATCGGAGTGACTTCTGAATCGTCCTAGAACTTACTTCCTTAGGCTGAGCGAAATTCTAAGTTCCTGTCAACCACGATGGCCGGTAACATCCGTCTGCAGCGGCGGCTGCAGCGCAAGGCGAAGGCGCGGCGGCAGCAGCTGAGCTACCGCACGATCCGTTCCGCGTTCCTCGTCGCCGCGCTCTGCTCCGTCACGTACGCCTGGGTCATCTTCCTCAAGGGCTCCCGACCATACGTACGTACGCGTGGATCATCTTCCTCAAGAACTCCAGTCTTTACGTATGTACGCGTGCGTTATCTTTCTCAAGGGCTTCAGACCGTACGTACGTACGTACGGTATTGCGTCACCTCTCTTCCTGCAACCCCCTGTCACCTCATATGCCCCGCAGTGCGGGTGTGGTCCGTCCACGGCCGACCATGTGCACTTGTCACCGTTTCAGTCAACTCAACATGCAAGTCAACAATACACCGTTTCAGTCAACTCAACATGCAAGTCAACAATACACCGTTTCAGTCAACTCAACATGCAAGTCAACAATACACCGTTTCAGTCAACTCAACATGCAAGTCAACAATACACCGTTTCAGTCAACTCAACATGCAAGTCAACAATACACCGTTTCAGTCAACTCAACATACGCTACCCTTGTTCTCTTCGGCCACCCTCCCCCCCCTGTCATCTCATGTACCCTGCAGTGGTGGTGGGGTCTGACCACGGGCGACCATCCTGAGCTCATCAAGGCCCGCTTTGCCTTTTAAGGCACCGCGAAAGCTCTTTCTCCCCTCCGCTCCCCCTGCCTCTGTGTGTAACCCCACCCCCCCGCCTGCAGTGGTGGTGGGGTCTGTCCACGGGCGACCATCCTGAGCTCATCAAGGCCCGCTTCGCCAGTGTAAGCACCACGTTGCAGCACCGTACTATACCGCCTTGGACCGTACCCCCTTGCAGCACCGTACCACCTTGCACCGTACCGTACCGCCTTTCAGCACCCCGTGCAGCACCGACTTTTAAGCACTTTCATTCGCAATTGTCTGCGGGGACCATTCTCCACATGCTTCTGCTTCTGCAGTTCCACTCGCCTACCTGTTCCCCCATGCCCATATTCCTTCACGTTCCATTCCCTTCCCTCTTCTCTCTCCGCAAATCAAGTATGCTTCCGTGTTCTTCCGTCCCTCTGCGGCAAACCATCTCCTGGGGCTGCAGAGAGCGCGTGAGCCAGCAACGTTGTGGGACAACCCCGTGAAGGGCAAGTGGCAGCAATGCGTGCGACCCTCCCCTGCATATGCTGGTGAGTCTCTTCCCTCCTCCTCCCCCCCCCTCCCATCCCCAGCATATGCTGGTGAGTCTAATACTCTTCGGACTCTGACTTAAGCTCTCCTGTGTCCCCTGTGCCCCCTCTCACACTACCATGACACCCCTCGTGCTTCTGCAGACGCGCCTCTGTACGAGTCAACGGTGTACCTACCTGCAGGTGTTCTGAGGGACTCTGAAACTCCTGTGTCTTGCCACCCTGGCCCCCCTTGCCTGCCGCCCCGGTCCCCCATGCCTGCCTGCAGAAGCGCCTCTGTACGAGTCAACAGGGTACCTGCAGCTGTTCTTGGGCAACCTAATATTACCCTCTCTTATCCACTCACACTGTCACAACACCTTCCCTGCCTGCCTGCAGACGCGCCTCTGTATGAGTCAACGGGGTATCTCTGTATGGCTGGTGTTCTTGAAGAATTTCTTAACTTTCCCTCTCATGCCACCCCGGCCCTTCCTTCCCATCGTGCAGAAGCGCCTCTGTACGAGTCAACAGGGTACCTGCAGGTGTTCTTGGATGGCGGCCTCAACCAGCAGCGCATCAGCGTAAGCCGCTCTGCACCCATCTCTACGGATTTGCACTCATCTCTAGTGATCAGCACCCATATTTACTTATTGGCACCCATTTCTATTGTTCGGCACCCATCTCTATGTCTCCGTTTTTGGGGCTCACAAAAAGTGGTCAGCGGCTCGCTTCTTCATCACTCTCTGTCCACCCGTGCGTGTGTGTTTCAGGCGGCAGTGGCTCGCCTGCTCAAAGTGATGACTTTTTCAAACAGCATGCTGTCAGTCTCCCTCCTCCCGTCTTCCCTCTCTGCCTCTCTCTGTTCTCATTTCAGATATGCAACGCGGTGGCAGTGGCTCGCCTTTTGAATGCCACGCTGCTCATCCCGCACTTTCAGATCAACCCCGTGTGGCTGGACGACAGGTAACTGTCCTTTTCATTGCCTGCTGCTGGCTTGAAACAGAGCTTGTTAAAAGGAAACAGAGCAATATAACAGACCGGAATCAGGTGCAGCAGAACACCAGCAGCCTCTCCGCCTTAAGAAAGCTCCTGGATTCAAAGCGGATCATTTCCTTCCTCTCACGTGCCCCTCCTGTGCCTCTCCTTCCCCCACACCCTTCCCCCTGTTCCCCTCCCCTTCTCCCCGTTGCCAGCCAGTTTGAGGGCATATTAGATATAGAGCACTTCATGCACTACCCCGCTTCCCCCGTATTGTCCCACAAGCTCCCTTACCTTGATCCGCTCCTCCTCTTCCCCCAATCTCAGCCAGTTCGAGGACATATTCGATATAGAGAACTTCATGTGGTGGCTTCTGAGTTGGCTTCAAGGCTCAAAGTCACCCTCTTATACCCCCTGGTCCCCTCCTCCTCTTCCCCACTTCCCAGCCAGTTCGAGGACATATTCGATATAGAGCACTTCATGCGCTATCTTAAGCGAGACGTGCTGATAGTGAGGCAGCTGCCACACAAGTACCGCTGGAGCACACGGGAGTTCTACAGCACGGGCGTGCACCAGAACCGCATCAAGTTCGCGCCCATGCACGCCTCTCCGGAGTGGTATCTGAAGAACGTGCTACCAAAGCTACAGCGGTGAGTGCGGGCAGGCACTGAGCGAAGTGTTGAGTCTCTTATCTGGAGCACGCGGGAGTTCTACCGCACGGGCGTGCACCAGAACCGCATCAAGTTCGCCCCATGCACGCAAACCCCACTTGGTACCTCAAGAACGTCCTTCCAAAGCTGCAGCGGTAAGTTCTGGGACTTGAATAAGGTTTTGTCTCTTACCTGGTTGACGTTCTCTTCTCGCCCTCCAACTAGCCTCCCTCCCCACTCCCACCATCAGTGACGGCGTGGTAGTGCTAGCACCCTTCATACACTGCTTCGCCTTTGATGGGATGTCTCATACAACCCCTTCCCCTTCCTCCCCCTCCTTTCCCCTCCTTCCCTTATTCTTCCCCTCTTCCCTTCCCCCCCACCTCTCCCACCATCAGCCATGGCGTGGTGGCAATAGCGCCTTTCACCCACCACCTCGTTTTTGACGGCACGCCTCCAGACGTGCAGCGCCTGCGCCCCTTTCTCCCCCTTTCTACCCCCCCATGCTCTTCCCTCCCACCACCAGCCACGGCGTCGTGGCAATAGCGCCCTTCACCCACCGTCTCGCTTTTGATGGCTTGCTGCCAGACGTGCAGCGCCTGCGCTGCCGCGTCAACTTCCACGCGCTGCGATTCGTGGAGCCTGTCAGGAGGCTCGGGTGAGTGTAGGCTCGGGTAAAAAACAGTTGTAAGGGTGACCAGATGTTTAGCGCAGACGTGCAGCGCCTGCGCTGCTTGTCAATTTCCGTGCACTGTGATTCGTGGAACCCGTCCGGAGGCTCGGGTGAGTGATTGAGGCTCGGCTGAGTGGAGGAGGCTTGGGTGAGTGGAGAAGGTTTGGGTGAGTTGAGGAGGCTCAGGTGAGTGGAGGAGGCTCGGGTGAGTGGAGGAGGCTCGGGTGAGTGGAGGAGGCTCGGGTGAGTGGAGAGGCTCGGGTGAGTGGAGGAGGCTCGGGTGAGTGGAGGAGGCTCGGGTGAGTGGAGAGGCTCGGGTGAGTGGAGGAGGCTCGGGTGAGTGGAGGAGGCTCGGGTGAGTGGAGAGGCTCGGGTGAGTGGAGGAGGCTCGGGTGAGTGGAGGAAGCTCAAACGTACGACCATTTGTTGCTCTCTCACACACTCTTCTTTTGTCCTGCCCCCTCAACTTTTTTTTTTATGGCCCCAGGAAGATTTTAGTGGAACGACTGAGGGACCACAACAGACGGCATGTGAAGCTCAATGTACTGGGGGCGCTAATGTCCAACTATCACCCTTTTTTTCGTGTCTCTCACTATCACCCCCACTCACGTGTTTTGAGACGTCTCAAAACATCTCTGACTGTCACCCCCACTCATTTTCCGTTTATTGACTCCTCCCAGGAAGATCCTAGTGGAACGACTGAGGGACCCCAACAGGCGGCATGTGAAGCACCTCAAAAACGTAGAGCCCTTCTTTTCCTTCGTGCTCATCCTATCTTTCTCACTCCTCCCGTTTTTCCCGTTCTCCCAGGAGGATTCTGGTGGAGCGACTGAGGGATCCCAACAGGCGGCATGTGAAGCGAGGCGTGCTGTTTGGGAAGGGAGGCGATGTGTCGAGCTATGGCGGCAAGGGGAAGGTGGGAGGGAGTGGGGACGGGGCATTGGAAGGAGAGAAAGCAGCGGAGAAAGAAGCAGAGGATGAATCAGAGAAAGCGGCTGAGGTAGCAGCAGAGAAAATAGCTGAGATGGTGGGGAAGTTGCAGGAGGAGGCTGGTGCTGGTGCTGATGCTGGGACAGGTGGAGAGAAAGCAGCGGGGAAAGAAGCAGATGAGGAATCAGAGAAAGCAGCAGAGGGAGCAGCGAAGAAAGCAGCGGAGAGGGCGGGTGCTGGTTCAAGAGAGGGTGGAGACAGGGCGAAGGTTGTGAGTGAAGGAAAAGATGAGATGGAGGAAATCTCTCCAGAGGGTCTTGCTGGAGGAGGAGGGCTGAAGGGAGGAGGGGAGGAGGAGGGTTTGGGTGGAGGTGATGGGACAGCTGCTGCTGGGGTGAAGGTGATAAGAGAAGGAAAAGGCCTGTCTGGGGTATTGGCTGGTGCAAGTGGTGATGGTGATGATGCTGGTGATGATGATGGTGATGGTGTTGGTGCTGCTGCTGGTGCTGGTGCTGGTGCTGGTGCTGCTGGTGCTGGTGCTGCTGATACTGGTGGCAAGGGTGGTATCGAAGCAGTGGAGGAGGATGAGGAAGAGGGAGAGGGAGAGGGAGAGGGAGAAGGAGAAGGGGAGGCGGAGGGGGGAGGCAAGAGGAGGTTGCTGCAGGAGAATCGGGGAGGAGTGGGGGACAGAGAAAGTGTTGCGAAGGGAGGAGGCAGAAAAGGAGGAGGAAAAGGAGGTGGGGCGGGGGTGGGTAGGATTGGAGAGGAGGACTCGGAGGAAGGGAGTGAGGGCGCGTTTTGGAGCGAGGATGGGGTGATTGACGAGGCGGCGAGGGAGAGAGTGAGACAGACATTACGAGCAGGGAGAGGGGGGCGAGCAGGAAACGCGAGTGCAGGGAGTGTGACTACTGGGAACGGCAGTGCGGGGAACAGCAGTGGAGAGAGGAAGGTGGAGGTGGGAGAGGTGCTGGATGCACAGTGGGTTCCCGTGGATGGCTTGTCACAGATAGAAGAGAGTGACGAAGGGGAGGACAGGGGTGATGGGGAAGGCAGTGCAGGCGGGATACACAGCGGCAGTGGTAGCAGTGGCAGCAGGAAGGAGGGTGATGCGGGCAGCAGTCGTTTGTTGAGTGGTCGGCCGCTGCTGGATAAGAGAGCGGGGTGGGGGCGCAAGGAGGGGAAGAGGAAGAAATATGTCGCCATGCACCTGAGGTTTGACATGGTGAGGATGGGAGGCACCTGGGCTTTGACATGGTGAGGATGGGAAACACCTGAGATTCAACATGGTGAGGATGGGAGGCACCTGAGGTTTGACATGGTGAGGATGGGAGGCACCTGAGGTTTGACATGGTGAGGATGGGAGGCACCTTAGATTCAACATCACTGCGCAAACCTCTCCGCCTATATTCCATCTTTACCACTAACCCAACCCCCTCCAACCGCAACCATCCTTTACCCATCCCTCACCTCCCCTCCTTAGGACATGGTGGCTCATTCGGCGTGTGACTATGGCGAGACATGGGCAGAGCGAGAGGCCCTCCCATCCAACCACTCACCCCCTCACCCTTCCACCTGAATCTCACCCTCCATCCCCCCTCTCTCATTGGAAAATGTGACAATACAGGACATGGTGGCTCACTGAGCGTGTGACTATGGTGAGACATGGGCGGAGCGAGAGGCCCTCTCGAAGTACTGCGAGTACGCATGGCTGGGCCGAGTGGACAAGCTGCGCTTCTCACACATCCACGCACACCGCTCCGAACCTATTACTCTTCAAGTGGCTAATTTGTCAACATCTACCCCCTCCCCCTGGCCCACATGTGTGACAATACAGGACATGGTGGCTCACTCAGCGTGTGACTATGGCGAAACCTGGGCAGAGCGAGAGGCACTCTCAAAGTACCGCGAGTACGCATGGCTGGGCCGAGTGGACAAGCTGCGCTTCTCTTCAGACGAGCTGCGCCTGGCGGGCAAGTGCCCTCTCACACCAGAAGAAGTGGGACTTGTTTTGGCCGCTCTCGGCTTCTCGGCGAAAACGAGGCTTTATGTGGCGACGTATCAGGTGTGTGTGAGTGTGCAAGGGGTATGCCCGCAGCCGTATCGACAAGCTGCGCTTCTCCTCCGATGAGCTGCGTCTGGCGGGCAAGTGTCCACTCACTCCCGAGGAGGTGGTACTTGTCTTGGCCGCTCTGGGCTTCTCGACGAAAACGAGGCTTTACGTGACTTTTGAGTCGACTCAAAAGTCACCTCGTTTTGAGTCGACTCAAAAGTCACCTCGTTTGAGTCGACTCAAAAGTCACCTCGAAAACGAGGCTATACGTGGCCACCTACAAGGTGAGAGGGAGTGTGAGTGTGGACTAAGGGTGTGTAGCGCGTCCTCGGATGGGTGTGTAGCTGCGGGCCCCCAACACCTGATATGATATTACCCTTGTTTCCTCGTCTGCTGCAGGTCTAAGGGGGAGAGAAGCGCATTGCCCCCCTGAGAAGATTGTTTCCGTGGCTGGAGAACAAGACGAGCCTGGCCACAGAGGAGGAGTTGACACCCCCCAACACCTGATAACACCTCTGTTCCTCCCCTGCAGGTCTACGGAGGAGAGAAGCGAATCGCTTCCCTTATGAGATTGTTCCCGTGGCTGGAGGACAAGACGAGCCTGGCCACGGAGGAGATGAGGGTCCCCAACACTGTATGTCACTACTGCCTCCTCGTGTCCACTGCAGGTGTATGGAGGGGAGAAAAGAATCGCTCCTCTGCGGAGATTGTTCCCCTGGCTGGAGGACAAGACGAGCCTGGCCACGGAGGAGGAGCTGAGACCGTTTTTGGGGAAGGCGTCGCTGCTGGCAGCACTGGACTTCTATGTGAGCCGCTACAGTGATGTGTTCGTGTCGGCTTCCCTCGGCAACATGCACAACGTCATGGTGAGGCACTTAGGCTTACCTTGATGGGAGGGTGGGGGGGGAGAGGAAGGGTAAGCAAGGGAAGGCGTCGTCGCTGCTGGCAGCACTGGACTTCTATGTCAGCCGCTACAGTGATGTGTTCGCGTCCGCGTCTCTGGGCAACATGCACAACGTCATGGTGAGGCCCTTAGGCTACCTTGATGGGAAGGTGGGGGGGGGGAAAGGATGGGCAAGCAAGAAGGCATCATTGCTGGCAGCATTGGACATCTATGTGAGCCGCCGCTACAGCGACGTGTTTGTGTTTGCTTCCCTCGGCAACGTGCACAACGTCATGGTGAGCTGAGCATGCCATGGTGAAACATGCACAATGTGATGGTAAGCTTGCCACTGTCATCACTACAGAATCACCACTGGTTTTCAGACATCCTCCTCTTCTGTGTGGGTTTGTGCTTTCCAATGCGCTTCACCTTCCAGGCTGCACACCGTGCGTACTTCGGCGGATTAAAGACAATAAACTTCAACGGTACACTCTTGGCGACGCTGCTTGCGGCTCCTCCAAACACCCTCAACTGGAACGAGTTTGTTCGTGCCGTGCGGATCGGGCATCGGTCGCGGATGGGCAAGATCAAGCTAAGGCGTGCTGGGCAATCCATTTACACGTATCCTGCTCCGGATTGCTTGTGTCCAGTAGACGTACCGCCATCGCCGCCCACTGCTGGTGTGGTAACAGATGTTACAAACCGTGGTTTGGTTACGTTAACAAATGGTGATAGTCATTCAGCCAAGGAAGCTGAAGTTGCCACAAACGAGGATAAGGTCTCTGGTGGGGATAGGAGTGTTGCTGATGAGACCACGGATGTGCGGGATGTTGATTGGGACAAAATGGTAGGTCAAAGACGATGATACTTGTACAATTGTGACAATTATACATGCATCAAGGCTTGGCACGTACGACGGAAAAAATACACGCCCGATGGCATGCATGAGTAAGGGGTCATGAGGGGATTGCATTGTGCTATAAGGGGTTTGAACTAAGCACCTTTTAAATTTGAATGGTTGGTTGCCGACTCAAAAAACCGACTGACGGAAAAAAAAGAACTCACAATAACGCGTTCAAGATCCGCGCCAGATCTCCCACCCACAATCGAGTTTGTGCTCTGCGATTCAGAATTCTGGTCACGCGGTTTTCTCTTGGCCAGTGGCACGTAGGCCGCGTGGTTTTAGTTAGGACGCGCGGTTTGCTCTTGGCCCGATTGTTCACGCTAGCCACTAAACGCATCGGTGCAGTCCGGTGACAGCGCTGTTGGTCGAGATTTTGCGGAGAGCCGAGGTGACTTTTGAGTCGATGCGAAGCGATCGTCACCTCACCTCGTTTCGAAGCAGCGACGGCTGAGTCCACTGAGTATCCCTGGGATTTGTGGAAAAGAAACATTCTCCATCGAAACGTTTTCAGTTCGCACGAAAATCGCCAGACCCGAACAAGTCGTGCGCTGCAGGCATGGCGGCGAGAGGCAGATTCGGCGGGGTGAAGCGAGAGAATGAAGGCTTCGACTTTCAGTACCGCATGTCCGTTGACAATAGTGAGTTCGTGACAATAGTGAGTTATGAGACTGATGAGTTATGCCCAGTGCGATGAGACAATAGTGACCTTTCTGATCTTCTCGCTCCTTCGGATCGGAATGATCCTCACGCTCCTCGCTTGTAATGTGGTTGTTTTTGAGACGTCTCAAAAACAATAGTGACCTTCTGATCTTCTCGCTCCTTCGGAATGATCCTCACGCTCCTCGCGTGTCGCCGCCTTGCCGGTTGCGTCGTCGCTTCTCGCCTCTTGGATGTTCTCTGAGCTGTGTTGCGCTGTGCTGTGCTGTTCTGTGCGGTGCGGTGTGGTGCAGGATACAAGAAGGCAGCTGAGGGCCGTCGCAGATTGAGACTACTGACGACATTGCAGGTGAGGGTCAATCTGCGACATCTCGATGTCTTCGACGCGAATTCTGATCTGACACATCTCAAGACCCAATTCTACCCCAGCCTAACATTGAGGGTTCTAACAACATGGAAAATATTTATGCGACTCAGACAGTTTCAGGCGACTATGGGGTTCGAAGACACCTACCATAGAGCTGTGCGCATCCAAAGATATCACCAAGCAACAAGGCATTCCTTCCATCCACCTTACCCATCCCTTCCCTCCCCTCCATCTCCCTGTCGCTCTACTCTTTTATGCCACTCCTCATGACAACTTCTCTCTCATTCCGAGAAGCCCCACCCTTCCCCATTCCTCCTTTCACCCACCACCACCAGTCGCTCTACTCCTTCCTGCGGGTCCTCATAGCAGCAGCGCTTATAGCTCGCCCACTCACCACAGCACGCCTCCATGGCTTTCCACATCCCCTTTCCTTCCCTCCCCCCTCAACCCCACCAGTCACTCTACTCTTTTCTGCGAGTCCTTATAGCAGCCTCGCTCATGGCTCGTCCGCTCATTACAGCACGCCTCCACGGCTTTCCCCACCCCTTTCCTTCCCTCCTCCCAACCGCCAGTCGCTCTACTCCTTCCTGCGAGTCCTCATAGCAGCCTCGCTCATGGCCCGCCCGCTCATCACAGCTCGACTGCAGGGGAACACGGGTGGGCGAGCAGTGGCGCTGCAGGTGGATGTGAAAGAGTCGCTAGCAGCGGCACTGGGAGCAGCTGCGGCACTTACGGGTAACCTAGGTAGGCATGTCATGGCACGGGAAATCTAGGTACATGTGTCAACACCACAAGCAGCGCACGGCAGCAGTGGCACTGCAGGTGGATGTGAAGGAGACACTAGCAGCGGCACTGGGAGCAGCTGCAGCTCTAACAGGGATTCTAGGTATGGGCATCACGGTGCTGCAGGGTGTTTTTGATACTTCTCAAAAACACTCTGCGGTATCACCACTCCCCCTCGTGCCCTGCCTTGCTGCTCTCTTCAACTCCTCTCAATCATAACTGTCCCCTCGCCCCATCTCCGCCCCATCCCTCGCACGTCCCATCCCATCCAGCATCCGGCACATCGCGGGCACGAGTGCTCAAGCTGTATGCCACGCTCTCCCTCATGGCCTGCATTGCAGCGCTCTTACCCCTCCTCACTGGCCCTCTTGTCTACCCGGTACGCTCCGTCTCTACCCTCTTGTCTACTCGATATTCTATGCCTCTACCCTCTTGTTTACCCGATATGCTATGTCTCTTCCTTCCTTCTACCCGTTACGCACTACCTCTCTTCCTTGTCTACCCAGTACACTCCACCTTGTTCTTTTGGCTACACCCCAACACACCCCAGAAGCCAACTTACAACCCCCCTACTTTGTGTTTGCCCGGCCAACCATCCTTGGACAGGGAAACTGAACAGTGATGTACTGTAGGGGGCTTTCTAATCAGCACAATAGCACACAAAATTTCTCATAATTGAGCAGAAAAACACCCCTCAGTTTACTTTTGAGTTGTCCCAAGTGTCACCCACTAATCGCGTGTCCATTATAATACATGAACAGGAAAAATGGATGACTGTGAGGAAGAGTAGTAGCAGTAATAGTGTGGAGGGAGCAGTTAATCTGGAGCAGCTTTGGACTGCTGTAACAACAGCCAGCATTGCCATCGACATGGCAGGTATGTAACCAGCAGAGCTTACATTTGTCGTAATGTTGGCAGTTTGGAAAATATTTATTGTAAAATTCTCCCCTAAAGCCGGGATTTTTTTATGTGGGTGGACGTCGTCCTGGCTGTTGCAGGAGCTCTGCTGCATCTCATGGTTGTGTATGTGTCGGTTTCTATGGCTGCTGCCTTCTCCACGCCGAAGTCACAATGACCTGCCTTATGTGGTTCGACATTCCCACATGCACCACTAGCCCCTAATACACCGATCGTCATCGTGTAATGCATTTATGCCTGGCGAACTTGTTCCCTGTTGAACTGATCAGTCAAGCATGCTGCTATCACAAAGAACGAGATTTTTCGTTGCATTATTGGTAGGCATCAGCAATTGGAGCAATTTTACCCTCAACCCTTGTGTTGAAACGAGAATTAGAGCCGAAATAATATGATTTGGATAAACGTGTTTATTGCTAATGCTGGTGTCTGAAATCTGCAACGAATCATTCTCAACATAAGTTCTGGTTCACACAGTGCATGTCCAATCAGCATGTGAATCCACCTGAAATCACGGAAAGGAACTTGCCAATACAGTATCCCCGTCAGCTTCACGCCAGCGTGCACGCCGCCATCTGCAAGGAGCCTTTGCCATCAAACTGCACCAACCCCATCCAAGCCATGGGGCCCAACCAATCACCTTGTGCGCGCAAGTCCTGTGTGGGTGACCCCTCCTTCCCTCCTTGCCTCCCATCCATATCGCCCTCACTATCATCCCTCCCCAGCTGCCGAACACCGTCATTGTGATGAAACCCTAGCTCCTGCCACCCTCTTGCGCCAAAACTTCCGAGTCCTCTGGGGTTTCCGAAGCAGAATGGCAGACTCGGAGTGCAGAGTGCAGCCATGGTCCAGCTTCTGACAAAGACAACAACCATTCGGTTCGATTCGACTTGATGGCCCCATGGTTCGGTGGCATTCGTCACGAAAAGGGTCTTGCTCTCTGCACACTGTCACCACAACCACACGTATCTCGCGCCAAAATCTTCCTCTTGCCCCTCGATGACGCAACACGCAAGCTGTTTTGCGCCAAAAATGGCGAACCCACGGCATCTTCACCCAAGCTGAGTGCCAGGCCCGGCGGGCGATATTCTGACTGCCCAGCCGACCGAACCAGCAGGGCGACGGCTTTCTGCGCTGGTTACAGTCATCGCAAACGGACTCTGTGAGCAAGTCTGCCATGCGAAGATGTAGAAAACCCTCATCGTGCTGCCTTTCCTCAGTTTTGCCATTACCATGCCACGTTTTCCGTCTTCTTGAGCTTCTCTCCTTTCCGCTTCCCTTCCCTCCTCCCCTTCCCTCTTCCCCGTTTCTCCTCCCCACCATCCCCTATGGCGGCTGTTTTTCCTCCCCTAGAGCATCCCCGAACATCCACTCCCCACGAGCCCAGCCCCTCCCCTTACCTCGTCAAGCAAGTAGTTTCCTATCGTTCCGAACCGCTTACAGAAACCAAGTCTAGCAAAAAGCATGGCGCCTTAGCTCGTTCCACGCAAGCACGCAGTCAAACAAGCACCGTCCGTAAATTAGTTTCTCCGCCTAATCTCCCGAAACCGAGCGTGACGCCTCGCGGCATTCCCAGGATATCCGCAACCGACTTATTGTTGGAAGATGGCCCACCCACATCGTCCTACACCAAAGCCGCCGAGACGTTATACCTTTCCTTAGCTCGTCACGGCGCGGTGGTTATTGAGCCGGCACGCGAGGATGTAGCGCTTTTGTGTAGAGCGTTAGAGTCGACGCGTCTCTACTTTCGTAAAAGAGCCGAGTCCGAGTCGTCGGCCCTGAAACCGTCGGAATGGAGCGACCGTGGCGGTTATTTCACCGCTCCGTCCAAGGACCTGTACTTCTACAAGGCTGGAAGGTGTGGAACATAAAACTGCCTTTCATTCGTCATGCATTTTTTAAGTTACTTTTATAGTGCAGACTATAGCACTAAGATACTGGTTTACACTCACCTGTTTTCACCGTTCATTTTTGTTTCTTATTGTGTGTTTGGCAGGTCGATGAGCGAGGGGCTCGACGATTTTTGTCCTCCTGGTTTTCCTGAAGCTTTCAAGTACACTGGACGCGTGTCACGGCTTGCGATGTCCGCCATTGCTCGGCACCTGAAGCTTCGCGGCGAGTAAGTCATTCGTACACTGCACCTTACGTTTTCTTCGTCCCGTGTCTTCAACCCGCTAATACTAGCGTGTTTGTTTGTTTGTTTGTTTGTTTGTTTGTTTGTTTTGTTTCGTGTTTTTGTTATGTTTTTTATTTTTTCCTTCGGCGTTGTTGCAGTTTCTTTTCAGCGTTGCTCGACGACTGCCCGTTGCCGGTCGGCGAGGTTTCGTCGTCCGTGTTAGCCGCGACCTGTCAAAGGAGTGACTATTTCAAACCTGACGACGCAGCTGGAAGCGTGTCCGAGGCATCGGAGACGGAGAAGGGCCTTTTGATGCTCGTGACTGCTGATTTCCCGGGCCTTCAGGTAACTCGTCTGTTTGATTAGCTTTGATTTTCGTTGCTATTCCGTTATTGGAGAGTGGTAACATGTAACACTCGCCGTTTGTCGCGCAGGTGTGCAATTCCGAGGGCGTTTGGTCGCCGGCGGACCAGGGCGTGCCGCCGGGAAGCCTGCTGCTGCTGGCCGGCCGTTGCCTCCATCGCGCCACGGCCGGCCTTTGCCCCGCCTCCACCTACCGCGTGCTGCAGCCCGCCTCCGCGGGAGCCACCAGGTTAGATTCGAATTGACATTTCATTTCATTTTTTTTTTATGTTTTTATATGTTTTGTTTTTAATTTTATTTCGAAGGTTATTCTGTATGTTGTGGCTTATTGCAAGGCGTTTTGTTACATTTTCGCAGGTGTTCGTTGTCGTTCCGCCTGATGCCGCGCCCTGCAGCGCCGATTGACTGCTCTCCGCTAATTCACGCGGGTCACGCAGTCCCCTCAAGCATGCGAGCCGTCGTTCACGCTGGCCCGTTCCTCGATTCGTTAAGCTCGTTTGCTCACGATGCTGCGAGCGATTCGAAGGAGTCGAGCATGGTGCGTCTCTTGCGTTTATATATTGCATTGCCTTTCTATTTTTGTGTCACTCTGCTAACGTTCGCGTTTTTTCTTTGGATATACAGGCTGTTGCGTGCAAGCTGGAAAAGACTTCTCTTTCTTCAATGGTTGTAGATCCTGCCTCGTAAGTGTGCGGGTTGTATCTTACAAGCATCATTTTCAGTTTCATGTTGGCTTTGTCCCACAGGCATACCCTAAACATTTTGTTTCTGTTTTTGCAGAGGGTCTCTTCTTGAGGATGCAATGATCGCTCCGTGTGGCCATTCCTTTGGTGGAGCGACGCTCTCTAGGGTCATTGACTCTGTAAGAGGCTTAGGCGTTGTCAGATTTTCGTTATAACGTTCTATCCTTCATATATTTTCATGGGCGTTCCTCATGCACGCGCTTAAAAAAAAAAAAAAAAAAAAACTCTAAATTGTTTCACAAATTCGGATCAATGTGCAGATGCTCTGTCCTTACTGCATGGCCTCGGTAGACATCATGACTCTAATTCCCAACCTAGGTAAGCTGCCTTGCTTCCTCGACCCACCCATCCACATCCCTCGCTTTCTGTGTTGAGGATATTCAACATGTTTTCAAAGCAGCGAAGATTAATTTATCTTGTATGCTTGTGTTGCAGCCATGAGGTCAGTGGCGTCCTGCTTCCGCCCTGGTTTGTCACATAGAGCTGGTGTTAAGGTCCCGAAGAGAAAACGGGTGAAGGAGTTCGGAGACGGGAAAGACCCGTCTGAAGCTGTCAAACGCAGAACCAAGGTGATGCATCTGTGGTTTGAGTCTTGAGCGTTCAAATTCCATTCTTTTTTAAAATGAAATAATATGAGATTGAGGTAATTAATGCTGAACTTGGATGCGTTCCATGAGCAGACTGAAGATGGAATGCTTGCTGGCTCGTTTGAAGGAGATGCGTTTGGTCGTCCAAAAGGAGGAGTACAGTTTCCATTTTCTGTGAATGACAAAGTTTTGATCAAGGTAAGCATTGGTATGGGATTCATTCTTCTTGATATTTAAATATGTCTGGCTACTAACAACTACGTAAGTGTTGCAGGGAAACAAGCGCACTCCTGAGAAGTTTTTTGGCAGGGAGGCAATAATTACATCTCAGTGCTTGAACGGCTGGTATGTTATTTGTTTTCTTCCTGCACCGCACAAATTTTTGTCACGTGTGTTACTGATTTAGCTTGCGCTGGGTTTGCAGGTACTTGGTTCGCATGCTTGACACTGGGGAAAGTGTTCGCCTGCAATACCGCTCTCTTCAGAAAAGTGGTGAGTTCCATCTTTGATATGTCACACAGTTTGTATTCATTATTAAAATTGTGTTGTATTTTGTTGTTTTCCGGACACCTTAAAAATATTTGTTTTTTATTTTATTTTATTTTATTTTATTTTATTTTGGACAGATGGAACACCTCTGGAGACTGGCGACACTCGTCTCTCTAGCAGTCCAGATGCTCAGATGGAAAGGAAGCACGGAGCAGACTCCACAGCAAGGTGGTGGGAGTCGAAGCCTGGTGTTGGAGAAATGTCGGCCCTGCTGCAAGAAGACGAGAAAGAGGACAAATTTAGCCGACCGATTTCGCTAGCACTACTGGACGAATCTGCCCCACAACGACCCAGTCCTGATGAGCCTGCACCCGCTGCTCGTCTTGAACAACCGCCCATTTCTTCAACACCCAGCCATCTTGCTGTGAGCAATGCTGCGGATATGGCAGCACCACGTGACTCCCAAGCATACCTGGGAGCTCATGGATCAAGCCTTGCCAAGCAGACTCAAGCATTGATTGCTGCAGCAGCAGCCATGGAAGAGGAATCAAGAGAGGTGTCTGGGGATGACCGTGTGTCCGGTGGTAACCAGCCTTTGCCTCCTCGCGCCAACCAGCCTGTGCTTGCTTCTCGTGAAGAGCAGAATATGGAAATGGTTGTGGGCAACAGGCGGGAGGGTGATTTTGCTACTCCGGATTTGGCCAACAGGCAAAGATCAGAGCAATCTGGCCCTCTCCCACTCTGGATGTCACCAATAACAGCTACGTCGCTGCTCCATCAGGCAATCTCGGATGGTGCTAACAATTCAGGACATAGTGGTGGTTAACTGCAGGGGATTTCTCAGCTTCTAACCATCTAATGTCATCTAATGTGTAGTCTAGTTTATGTCTAATGACTGACTGACCAACTGACTGACTGATTGACTGACCTGCAAGTGCCTTGCTTTTGAACAGTCTATTGGTATGTTGTAGTCAGTGTGTGCCAACTGATTGGGGTTCTCTTGTGTGGGTCTGATCTGGTTCACGCAGCTTGGATTGGCAGCTGTTTTTGTGAGCTCTCATTGAGACTTGGGTGCTGGAGCTTCTGCTTGTTTTACTTTGTGTTTTTTTACTAATCTACAACCTGCCATTAAAATTGATAGGTATCCATCCATCCGCTCTACTGATCAAAAAGCCTGTTACAAACAATTTATCCCCAACAGGTCTCTATTGCGAAATTCGTGAGAGGCTACTGTGGTGGTGTGATGCATGTCGTCCACGAGTTTGTCATCGTGGTGGTCAGGGGGGAAGGCTGCACTAGCGCGACCTTCACCACAGAACCGCGATCCCGGGACCTCCTCGGTTTCGCCACAAGTTTCTCGAGTGCCGAGCCTCTCTTTCAGACGCCTCGTGTAGCTTTTGGCTGACGAGTTCTGTGCCGAGCCAGTATCGCGAAACGAGTCTCTGCTGGTTACAGCTCCTCGCAAACGGAGAACCGGCATCTCCAACTGCTGCTTTGGTGGGAACCCCTCGTTTTCAGCGTCGCCTACTTCCTTCGCTTCACTGCTGCAGTGCGCCCTCTGTTTCGCGTTTCCCCGCTTTTCCGTCTCTTCCCGCTTATTCCACATCCATGGTTTCATTGTTCAATCATCCATCATCCCATTCCATGATCATTTTCATCCATTAGGGTTTCGTCAAGCAGCATAGCAGCAGCATCTGTTCCGTTCTGTAGGCCATCCATCATCCCTCCTTCGCTCCCCTCCCCCATCCACCCTCATGGCTTCCGCCATCCCTTCCGTCACTCAGCAACATCCCCCAATCTCGTCCGCAGTCCATGATGATCCTCTAGCCATATTACCGCCTCCTGCCAAGCAAATGGTGATCAAGCAATGCCAGCCCAAGAGTGCAAGGAAACGTAGCTCTCATGGCCGGACTTCGCAAGTTAGAGCTCAGGCTAATGCCGCAGGACCACCGCCTGCTGAAACATTTCAGGCCGCCGCATTCGCGGCGCAGCCGCGTGCCGTTCCGAGGATATGCGTAGACGATCTTTTATTAGAAGACGGTCCGCCGTCGTCGTCGTTCATCCGCGCTGCCGAGACGTTGTATCTCTCGCTCGCACAGAACGGAGCGGTGATTTTGGAACCCGCGCGACACGATGCCGCGTCGTTGTGTAGGACGTTGGAATCCGCGCGGCTTTACTTTCGGCGACGCGCAGATCCGTCGTCGTCGTCGGCTTCGCCGTCATTCCCGGAACAGCCTGCGTGGAATGACGGCGGCGGATACTTCCAGGCACCTTCCAAGGACTTGTACTTTTACAAGGCCGGCAGGTCGTTGAACGAAGCAATCAGCGACTCATACCCGCCGGGGTTTGCGGAATCGTTCAAGTACTTGGGGAAGGTTTCGCGGTCCGCCATGTCGGCTCTCGCTCGCCATCTGAAAGTCCGCTGCGAGTACGTCTTCCTATTCCCGTTTTTTAGTCGACTCAAAACACGTCTGAAGCCCGCTGCGAGTACGTCTTCCTATTCCCGTTTTTGAGTCGACTCAAAACACGTCTGAAGTCCGCTGCGAGTACGTCTTCCTATTCCCGCATCGAAACGTTTTCTGACACGTTAAGACAGTTGTGTCGTTGAGGCGACTCAGAAGTCGCCGTGTGAAAGTCCGCTCCGAGAATGTCGTATCGTCTTCTCGCCGTCGAGTGCGTTTCTCATGCTTTCGCCTGGCCCGTTCGATTTTGTTGTTGTTGGGGTTTTTTTTTTTTTTTTTCCTCGTGCGTGTTTTTCATCAGAACCTCATGAATTGCCAATTTTTTTTCCTTCCATTTCCCCGCAGTTTCTTCTCGAGTCTGCTCGACGACTGCCCGCTGCCGATCGGCGAGGTGTCCTCCTCCGTGCTCGCCGCATCGTGCCAGCGCACCCAATCTCCTCAAGACGGTTCCGCCAGAACGACACCAGACGCCACGGAAATTGAAAAGGGCCTTCTCATGCTCGTCACAGCCGATTTCCCAGGCCTCCAGGTACCGTGTACAACATTAAGTCTGCAGGGTTCAGCCAATTTTCCAGACCTGTTGAGCGTAGGCTTTCGACTTTTGGCCGTGTTGCTCAGGGCATGCATTGCTCAGTTTGGCAAAATGTGCAGTTTCAAGGGTGTCTGGTAAAATGTAGCACTCGCCGTTTGTCGCGCAGGTGTGCAATTCCGAGGGCGTCTGGTCGCCGGCGGATCAGGGCGTGCCGCCGGGAAGCCTGCTGCTGCTGGCCGGCCGTTGCCTCCATCGTGCCACGGCCGGCCTCTGCCCCGCCTCCACCTACCGCGTGCTGCCGCCCGCCTCCTCAGGGACCACCAGGTGACTTGCATGATACAATATATACGATCAACAATATGAAAGAGTTTCTCTGTTATGCTTTTCCTATGCATCTGTGCCTCCGCCCGCTTCGTCGGAAGCGGCATCCTGCGCGCTCTCATTCCGCCTCATGCCTCGCCCCGCCGCCCTGATCGACTGTTTCGCGCCCGCACGCATATTGACTCCGTCGTTTTTTGAGGCGCCTCAAAACGCTTCCGCCCTGATCGACTGTTTCGCGCCCGCACGCATATTGACTCCGTCGTTTTTTGAGGCGCCTCAAAACGCTTCCGCCCTGATCGACTGTTTCGCGCCCGCACGCATATTGACTCCGTCGTTTTTTGAGGCGCCTCAAAACGCTTCCGCCCTGATCGACTGTTCCGCGCTCGCGCGCATATTGACTCCGTCGTTCATCCCCTCCCCTCCGTCTCTGATTCCAACCATTCGTGCCGTCGCCTGCTGCAGGTGCGCGCTCTCGTTCCGCCTTATGCCGCGCCCATCCGCGGTGATCGACTGCGCCGTGCTGGCGCATGCGGGCCACGCCGTGCCCGCTGCCATGCGCGAGAGCGTGTGCGCGGGGGCGTTCATGGACTCTCTCTCCGCGTCCGCCGCCGACCTGGGAAGCAGCGACAGAGAATCCAGCCTGGTGAGCATATGCTAGCATGGGCGAGCATGGGCGAGCATGGGCGAGCATGGGCGAGCATGGGCGAGCATGGGCGAGCATGGGCTAGCGTGCGCTGGCTGGACAGTGTCGCGCTTTGCCCGGAACGTTGCGTAGATGCTGGGTATAATCAATCAGATCCTTTAAGTGTGCCATGCATCAAATCAGGTTCCGTTTCATTGCTCGTGCGTGTGTGTCACCAGGCGGTTTCATGCAAGCTGGAGAAGTCTTCCCTTGCGTCCATGGTCTCCGACCCTGTCTCGTACGTTCCCGGGGAGAGACGCAAGGGAGGGAAGCAGCAGGAGAGAATATGAGGGGGGGGAGGGATGGACAAGGGCAAGAGAGATTCCAATGGATTAAAGACGGGCGTGGGACGGGGAGGGGAAGAGCGAATGAGTTTGGGGAATGGAGAGGGAGATGTAGGGAGGTAGAGAGGTATGTAGGGAGATAGATAAAGGTTTCGAGAGATGCAGATAGTGAGGGAATGACGCACTGAACTGCATGCTGTTGTGTGTTTTGCAGGGTGCCGTTGCTGGAGGATGCGATGGTGGCGCAGTGTGTATGGCGCAGTGTCTCTCCTCACTCATATGGCAGAGTGTGTTACAATGAAGTGCTGAGTTGTGTGCTGCTGTCTTGTCTTGTTTTGAACTGCTCTTGTGTGTGCTGCATACAGGGGGTCGTTGTTAGAGGATGCGATGGTTGCTCAGTGCGGGCACTCGTTCGGCGGAGCAACACTCGCGAGAGTCATGGACTCGGTAAGCAGTGTGCCTTGCCTCACTCACGCCTGCTTGTGCTTTGCGACTTCTCAATATTGAGTCCTGAGACGTCTTAAAACCAGGACTTGGGAAGTCGCAAAGCACAAGTCCTGGTTTTAACAAGCATGCGTGAGTTCAGGACTTGAGAAGGACTTCCTTCCTTTGTGTCTGTTTGTGATTGGCTAGTCATATCCGTGCTAGTTAAAGTCACAATGTCGTGGCTATGGTGCACTGACACACTTACGTCCCACGCCTGCTGCTCCTCCTATGCCTGGCGTGTGCAGAGATGGTGTGTCCGTACTACATGGCTCCTGTGGACATACTACATTCTTTTAAGCCAATTTTGAAACTTCTCCTCGCATCCCCTGCGTCCCGCTGATCCCACTGATCCCGCTGATCTCTCCCCCTCGTGCACAGATGGTGTGTCCATACTGCATGGCTCCTGTTGACGTCATGGCGCTCATTCCCAACCTCGGTAATTGATTTGCACCTGCATTTGCAACCCCCTCCTCCTCTCGTTGCCCCTCTCTTTAGTCCTCATCTTCCTGCGCCTACTCTCTTAATTACTCATCGTCATAGCCCATTGATTCCATGCTTTCGCCTCTCTTTTTTCGTGCCTCTCATGCTCTCGCCTCTTATGCTCGTGCCTCTCTTGCTCTCGCATCAAGGCTATTGCGGAAACACATGTAGTCTGAGTTGTGGCTTCGACATCGTATGTGCACTGTATGGTAACACATGTATCCATCGTGCACCGTGTGTATCCACCATGTGCCATGGCACCTGCCTGCTTGCAGCTGTGAGGTCCGTGGGGCATCATGTTTCGGCAAGGGCCACCCACACCACACACTCCTCTCACATTCGCTCCTGTTCTCACGTTCTCTCACCTCCTATCACATTTCTCCCATTTCCCCACCTCACCTGTTCCGTGGCACCTGTTTGCAGCTGTGAGGTCGGTGGCATCATGTTTTGGAAAGGGCCTGCCGCACCACACAGGGGGCGGGGCTGGGGCAGGAGCAAAGGTGCACAAAAGGAAGCGTGACAAGGATCACCCGGGGGAGGGCAAGCTGTTGCCGGATGGTTCCCTGCCTCAACCAGTCAAGCGCCGCCCCAAGGTGCTGTGCCCCTTCCCTTCTCCGATTCGTTACCCTCCTCTCATTACTGCTTCTCTCCTCTCTCGTCTCCACTTCTCTCCGGATGATTACCTGCTCCAACCAGTCAAGCGCCGCCCCAAGGTGTTATGCCTGCTCTCCTCTCCTCTCCTCTCCTCTCCGCACCTCTCCTCTCCTCTCCTTACCTCCCTCTTAACCTCCCTCTTTTTCCTCCCTACGCTCTTTTTTTCTTCCTTTCGAAAGAACAGTATCATTTTCTCCCTGCGCTTTGTTCTCATGCTTGAAGCGATGCTTTTCTGTAGCAATGGTTAGCCCTTTTGGTGTTCGGCGCGTTATTGATATGGTTCTGCCCCTTGTCGTGCTGTGTGCTCTGTGTGTTGGATCAGCCTGAGGATTCGGGCCTTCTCGGGTCGCCCGATGCTGAAGGTGGTGGTCGCCTGAAAGGCGTCCAATTCCCGTTTTCTGTAAATGAAAAGGTTCTGATAAAGGTAAGATTCAGTAACACTTCTCGATTGTCGTTTATTTTTATGTTTTCACCTGAAGTGGGCTGCACACGACACGCCTTGCTTATGGCTCTCCTCTCCATGGTTTGGTTTGTCGTGCTGTGCAGGGGAATAAGCGAACACCTGAGAAGTTTTTTGGCAAAGAGGCTGTGATCACTTCTCAGTGCCTCAACGGCTGGTGGGTGCTTCTCTCAGTATCTGTCTGTCTCTGTGCCGTTTGGTTTTTTTTTAGGTGCCTATAAGTATGTGCGTGCCCGCATCCCAGGCTTGTTCTACCTGTACAAGTCGTCAGGCGTGTCTGTCCCTCCTGATGTGTGCCATGCCATGCCACTGCTGCAGGTATCTCGTGCGAGTGCAGGACTCGGGTGAAAGCGTGCGTCTGCAGTACCGTTCTCTCCAGAAGTGTGGTCAGTGCTGCTGCGCTGCGCTGCACCTCCTCTCGCTCACTATTGCATGCATGCCTGAGAAATCATCTCCTCCTGCTCTTTTTTTTTTTCATAACTCTTGTTTTCCTTTTCAGACTTACTAGAAAGCATTTGTCACTTGCTTCATCAAGTCTGTTTCTGTATGTTTGTTAAAAAACTTCTTTTGTGTTCCCTGTTCTTTTCCTCCAGACGGCTCGCCTGTGGAAGCCAAGTACGAGGCACACCATGCCAGCACTGCGGAGGCACAGGCAGAGGAAGCAGGGGCAGGCAGGGATGACAAGAGCTGGTGGGGCGAGGGGGGGGAGAAGCGCATGTTGGGTGAACCATCCGCCTCTCAGCCAATGGTGGGTGACATGTCAGCGTCTCAGCCAATCATGGGCGACATGTCAGCCTCCCAGCCAATGATGGGTGAGATGTCAGCCTCTCAGCCAATGATGGGCGAGATGTCAGCGCTGCTCCAAGCAGACGACGACTCAGACCAGCCACCGTCCTTTTCAGACGACGCCCTTCTCCCCCACAACCCCGCCAACCCCACGTCTCTATCCCCATCTCTGCTCGGCCAATCTTTCGACAACTCGCAAAAACCTTCCAGCAGCACGCCCCTATCCCCATCCTTGCTAGGCCAGTCCCTCATGCTGTCTCCACCATCCAGCAGCCATGCCTTTGAGTCGACTCAAAAGCTGTCTCCAATGTCCAGCAGCCATCTGGCCATGCTTAGCTCACTGCCGCCGCCCAACAGCCATGGAGGAATGCTGAGCTCGCCACCACTGCCGCCGCCCAGCAGCCATGCAGGAATGATGAGCCCGCCACCGCCCATGGGGGGCCGGCCGTCCAGTGTGGCGGAATCGAGCTGTTTGGACGCGGCTCAGACCCAGCAGGCTGGCCAACCGGCAGTGCCAGTGCCTGCACAGCAGCAGCAGCAGCAGCAGCAGCAGCCGCAGCAGCAGCAGCAGGGGGGGTGTCTGGCCCAAGGGACGCATGCACTGATTGCTGCAGCTGCAGCTGTGGAAGCAGAGTGCAGGGGGGAAGCCGCTGGTGGGGATGATGCGGGTGGTGGTGGCGGCGGGAATGGTTGTGGCAAGGGCAGAGTCAGTGGTGGCAGTGCGGTTGGCAGTGGTGCTGGTGCTGATGGTCCAGGTGCTGGGGAATACAGGGGCGCACAGGGCAGCAAACAGGGCGGGGCGGGCGCTGTGGCTGGTAGACGTCCGTCGGAGCAGCAGGGGCCACTGCCGCTGTGGATGTCACCTGACACTGCAACCACCATTCTTCATCAAGCGATATCCGATGCTGGTGGTGCGGGGAATGTGGAGCGTGGTGGTGGGGAGTTGGGAGCGGTGAACAATCAGGCGGGCTAGTGTGCATCTTGGTGTGCATTTCTTTTGGTTTTAACGGCAGTGGGTGGTGTACAGGTTTCAGTTTTATTCCTGAGTGCTAATGGCAGGCATGAGATGCAGCCACTAGGGCTGCAATGTGCCTGGTATAGGCTGTGCCCGATGGGTGGGTGTGAGTACCATGTTGCTGTATTGATGCTAAATCCCTTTTTGTTTGTAATGATTGTTCTTCATCCACCTTGTGAGCATGTTAGCACTGCTGGCTGCGATGTGGTGAGTTGGGTTGGGGTGCCCAACCACTACTCCAGCAGTTGAATCATTGTGATGTAAATATGGAATTACATATGAAGTTAATACGTGTAGTCGTATCCAGTCATGCTATGTGACCTATATTCTGCCTTGAAAAGTCAAGAGAAGCCGGGCAGCAGTTCACGGATTTCGGAGGCGCCGGCCAAAATATTTGGGCCAATGCCGCTGCGCCCAAACGCGCTGTTGTCGCTGCGCTCGCGTCGCTTCACCCGTCTGATTGGTTGACTGGAGGACTTCGGTCCGAGGTGAAGATTTTCGCGAGTCCAAGGTCCAAGGTCATTGGACATGGATGGATCATTGTTTATGGATCACATGCATCCATTGTCGTACCTTTTGGTCATACCATGCGTCATGTCAACATCCCCTCCCCTGGTTTGTGGATGGGTTCCATTGCATGATGCTTACGAAACCTCAGGACGAGGCAATGAATTGAACCTCCATCCATCGCGATCGCCGCCGTCGCCATTCCATCACCATCGCCTCACCACCATCCCCCCATCCCCATTCACCTGTTGACCTCGGTTTTGCCGGGTGCTCCCTCGCCACAGGTTTCCCCCCAAAGCCCCCCTGCTTCGCATGTGGTTGGTGTTCGTCTCGATGTTGCCGAATAAATGCTGGGAGAGCAAAACTCGTCATCCCTTGTGCGCGACCATTTCACGCCATTGATCGACACAGCAGCAGCAGCAGCATTTGTGTGCTGCACCAAATGCTGGGAATGTGTGGGATCAAAGCCGAGGAGGAAGTTTCAGCTATGGCTCCGTAGCGTACCTCCCGCCACAGCAGGTTGCCGCAGGAACAGACGTTCACAAAGAGATTAGCTTGATCCGCACGTACATAGATCCTCGTTTCCCTGTCTCCCCGTCTCTTATCTCGCGTGTAATCCCGCCAACAGCCGTACAATTTTCTAGATTCAGATTCCAGAACGAAACCACCCAACCCACGACAGCAAGTCCTCCGTTCCCCAATGCCTATGTGCCACGTAGCTTGTGTCCGTCAGCCATTGGGTGAGAAAGACCGGCTTCTGGTCAAGCGCCTTGGTCGCCGTCGATCCAGGGCCGCGAACATGTTGTTGACGATCAAGATGCCAGGTTAACCGCCGTCGATATTTCATGATTAGAAGGTGCACCCATCCAGCATCCCAGCTTTCATCGGCATTGCTCGATCCTTCTCGCGTTTTTCTGGTCTTTCTCACTTCGCCTTTCTTTCTCGCTCTACTCTCGCGCTTCTCCCATTTTCCTCCCGCTTATCCCTTCCCACCACCGTTCGCCACGGTGTTGTCTTCAAAGCATCTCCCCCAAAGCCCCATCGCCTCATTCCTCTCGTATCTCGGTCCTCTACTCTCCCCTCCTCTCACTTACCTATTCCCACCATCGTTCGCCACGGTATTGTCCTCAAATCATCTCCCCCATTCCCCCATCGCCTCATTCCTCTCGTAACTCGGTCCTCTACTCTCCCCTCCTTTCGCCGCTCTCTCGCTCTTATTATCGCGCCGCAATAGTTCATGGTCGAAAGTAACGAAAAAGGCAGTTGTTGTTACATTATTCCATCCTGCCTCTCCCGTTGTCCCCCCTGGTAGGGGTGGCGGAACGGGCGGAGCTAGAGCGCGGAAACTCTTTAGTGGGATAGCCGTTTCTTTCAAATCCACCCTTTCTGCCTTCCCCCCGTCCCCCCTCTGCCAGGTAGGGTGGCGGAACGGGCGAAGTTTGAGCGCGGAAACGCGGCCACGGCTGCCGCTTCCGCACTGTTGCCGCCGTCACTGATGCTTGAGTCGACTCACAAGCCACCTAGTAGCACCAGCCCTTCCGACGCCTTCTCTCCGCAAGCTGCTGCTTCCTACCACGAGATCTTGACTTCGAGGCGCCGCGAAAGCCGCCTTCACTGACGCTTGAGTCGACTCACAAGTCACCTAGTAGCAACAGCCCTTCCAACGCCTTCTCTCCGCGAACCACCCGCTTTCTTGCACTGAATCTTGGAACATCATGGCCCTTAATAGCTGTCGCCGCAAGCATGTCTGAACCGTTTTCAAGCCCGTCTAAGTTATATACACACGAAGGCCTATCTCCGTTCGCGTAAGCGAATCACCTCTTTCTATCCCTCGCTCGCCTAAGCGAATCACAGCTCACTTCCACCCTTTACTCGCAGTTTGCCGGCAGCTGGCTTAGCCCCCACTATTCTCTTTGAGGAGTCTGAAAAAAACGCCCGCGCCGAAGCAGATCACGGCTTATGTTAATGCTAGCTCCCGCTTGCACTGTTCTAGCAGCTGTCTTGTTCTGAGGAGCTTCATGTTTTGTTGAGGCGGATCGAGGAGCCTACGAGTCCTCCTAATGCCTCGAAATAAGTTATACCAGCCTATCCCTCAGGAGCCTTAGAAATAAGTTATAGACCGTCCGCCTGAGTTACTGCCAACTGCTCTTCTCTCCTCTCGCCTTGCCTCTCCTCGCCTCGTCGTCTAGCGTCTATACTCCGTCAGGAATCCATCTACATCCCGTCTCGCCACTTCCCGTGTCGCCTGTGGGGTGAAACGGAGTGGCAGCAGCCGGCACGGGGGCTGTAGGTTGTTACCTCACCAAGGCAAACCCGAACCGTCCGATGGACACGGCTCGTGGGGATCGCTCGGTTGTAGCATCGCCGGAGGAACCCTTGATGGCAGCTGAGCCTGCAGAGTTCCCGGTTGTAGCAGCATCGCAGGAGCCGTCGGTTGCAGCATTGCGTGCAGCTGTGTTGGGGAATATACCAGAAAGCGGCCATGTCGTCGTGAATCTTGACGGCCTGTCATTCCCGGCTGTAGCCTCACCTGGGGTTGGCTCGGCTGTAGCGGCAGTGGAGAGCGAGAAGGAATGCGGGGAGAATGGAGCGGAGAAAAGGAACGAGAACGACACTACAGGGAGTGGAATGGGGAAGGGAGCCGATGCCAGTCCTGAAGAGCCAGTGAGAATGAAAGGCGAAGAGAGGAGGGTTTTTGAAACCCGGATCTTGGAGTTAGAGGGGGAGAGGAGGCGACTGGAGGGCGAGAGGGAGGAGATGGAGAGGAGTGTGGGGGAGGAGGTGCGCAGGAGGAGGGAGGTGGAGGAGGAGGTGGAGGATCTCAGGTCCGGCATGCGCCTTGCCGAGGCTAAGCTCTGGCAATGGATGGAGGCTCGGAAGGGGGAACGCGTCGGAGGTGGAGGAGGAAGAGGTGGAGGAAGTGGTGGGGAGTGTGAGGAATTGGATGGGGCGGAAAGGGCTGCGAGTGCTGCTGGTGGTGATGCAGGTGCTGCTGCTGCCGCTGCTGCTTCTCATGCCGCTGGTCGTGCCGCCCCCGCTGCTGACGTGTCCAATTCTGACGTGGTCTCTGCTGACGTGGCGACTGCTGACGTGGCGAGCGCTGACGTGGTAGGCTACATGGAGGACCTCCCCTCCACCAGTCCTGCATGCTGGCGCGCGAGCGAGCCCGACGAGCGGAAGCTTCCAGGAAACGAGAAGAAGCAGAGGCGCGGCGGGAAGAGGCAGAGCGGGCCTTGAGGGAGTTTCAGCGGCAGGTGGGATTTTCGGAGCTGGCTTTGCAGGTTAAGGCGGAGAACCAGTGGGAGGATCAGCTTTTGAGGGAGATTTGCTCGGTGGAGAGAGATGCAGAGGAGTTGAGGGGGGTTGTGAAGGAGAAAGACGGGGAGCTGGAGAAGCTGAGGGTGGAAGTTTCGCGGAAAGTGGAGCTTTTGAAGCGCGTGCATGGGCGTGCGATGAAGATGAGAGCGGACGCGAAGGGGACTATCCGACGGCTGAGATTGGAGCTGGAAACGGCGCGGGGGTTGCTGGAGAGGAAGGAGGAGAGGGTGAGGGAGAAGGGGAGGGCGTTAAGAGGAGAGATCAACGTGTTGGTAAAGGAACTTGAGGAAATTAGGGGTGGGAATGAGGCGGTGGTGGGTGTTTTAGAGGAAGCAAGGAAGGAAGTTGTGGAGGAGAGAAGGGTGATTGAGAAGGGGAGGAGGGAAGTGGAGGAGGTTGTGAGGGAAGTGCAGAAGCGGGAGGAAGGGAAGGAGAAAGGGGAGGAGGGGGAGAAAGAGGAGGGGGCGGAAGGAGAGGAGAGAGAGGCGGGATCCGCTAATAGGGAAGGAGAGGAAGGGAGAGAGGAAGAGGGAGGTGCGGCTAATGGCACTAGTGGTATGAGCAACCTGCTGCTGGTGCAGGAGAATGTGAGGAGGCGAGAGGAGGAGTTGCAGCGAGAGGTGCAGCAGGTGAGAGAGTGGTTGCACGCAGAGAGGCAGCAGCGCTCGCTCCTGGAACAGCAGCTGGCGGCACTGGAAGAGCAGATAGAGGGGTTGAAAGAGGCGCGGAGTGGTGCTGAGGCGATGCAAGAAAAGCAGCTGGCGGAGCTGGAAGGGCAGATCGAGGGGTTGAAAGCGGCGCGGAAGGGTGCGGTTGAGGAGGTGGAGAGGGAGAGGAAAGAGTGGGTGGAGGAGAGGGAGAGGGCGAAACTGGAGATGAGTGAGAGGAAGAGGGAGGTGGAAATTGAAGTGAGAGAGTTGAAGGAGAGGCTTGGTGGGGAGGAGGAAGGGAGGAGGAAGGCGGAAGAGGAGAGAGAGGGAGTGAGGGAGAGAGTGAGGGAGTTGGAAGCAGAGTTGGTGGGAGTGAGGGAGAGTGTAAGGAGGGTTGAGGAGGAGAGGAGGGAAGCGGTGGAAGGGAGGGTGAGAGAGGGGGAGGAGTGGAAGAGAGTGAAGGAGGAGGTAGAAAAGGAGGTGGAGGAGGAGAGGAGAAGGAGAGTGGATGCGGAGGAGGAGGTAGAAAGGCTGAAGCAGCGTGAGGTGGCTCTGTTGACTGCGTTGACTCAGGAGACTGGGAAGGTGGGAGTGCTGGAAGCTGCACTGGCGGAGCGAGAGGAGAGGATATCCTCGATAAAAGAAGAGATCCGCTACAAGGAGGTACGTGCTTGCGAGTTGGAAGCGAGGGTTAGGGAGCTGGGGGGGAGGATTGAGGAAGGTAGGGTTGAGTTTGAGAAGGAAAGGAGGAGGATGGAAGCAGAGAGGAGAGAGGAGAATGAGGTGAAAGAGAGGGAGAGGGAGGAGGAGAGGAAGGAGAGGGAGGAAGAGGAGAGGAGGCGAGCTGCAGAGGCGGCAGAGCGAGAGGCGGAACGAGAGGTAGAGATGAAAGCGAAGGAAGAGGCGATTCAAAGGCTGGAAGCAGTAGTTATTGAGCTTAGGGAGAAGGCTGGTGAGTTAGAGAAGCAGCGAGGAGAGAAAGAGGAAACGGTGAAAGGGTTAGAGGAAGAAGTGAGAGAGCTTGGGGATATGGTTGCGGTGCTGCAGGCTGGATTAGCTGCGAAACGAGCAGAGCTCGCAGCCAAGGCGGCTGAAACGGAGAGGATGGGTCAGCTGGAAGAGCAAGTGAGGGACGGGGAGGAGCGAGTGAGGGAGAGAGAGGTGGAGGTGAGGAGGCTTGAGGGGAGAGTGAGGGAGGTGGAGGGGGAGATGGAGGAGTTGTCAGTGCAGGTGAGTGCGTTGCGAGGGGAGGTGGAGGCGAAGGAAGGGGAGAGGGAGGAGGTTGAGAGGAAGGGAAGGAAGAGGGAAGGGAGGGTGAGGGAGCTGGAGGAGGAGGTTGGGAGGAGGGAGAAGAGGGAGAGAGAGATGGAGGAGGCGATTAGTGTGAGGGAGAGGAGGATCGGAGAGCTTGAGGGATTGGTGAGGGAGAGGGAGAGGGAGATGGAGAGGAAGGAGAGAGAGAGGGAGGAGATAGAGAGGGAAAAGGAAGGATTGAAGGGAGAGAGGGAGGGATGGGAGAGGGCGAAAGAGGAATTGGAGAGGCAAATTGATGGATTGCAGAGGGAGAAGGAGGAGTTGAATGGGGAACTGGAACGGTTGAAAGGAGCATTGGAAGGCGTGAAGGGCGAGAAGGAGGAATTGGAGGGGCAGATTGAGGTGTTGCGGAGGGAGAAGGAGGAAGTGAAAGATGATTTAGAGCGACTGAAGGAAGAACTGCAAGGTGTGAAGAGGGAGAGGGAGGGAAAGCTGCAAGCAAGCCTGGCAGAGGTGAGGGAGGAAAAGGAGAAGCGGCTGATGCTGGAGGAGAGGGTGCAGTTGCTGCAAGAGAGGGTAGTGCAGGTGGAAAGGGAGAAGAAGGAGACAGTGGGACAGCTGGAGAGCACGGTTTGTGACCTTAAGGAGAGGAAGGAAATGGCAGGGCAGCTGGAGAAGACAGTGAGAGGACTGAATGAGCGGTTGCAGATGCTTGAGGACAGGATACGGCAGATGGAAGGCAAGAGGGAAGAGACTGTAGGTCAGCTGGAGAAGACGGTTGGTGAACTGGAGGAGAAGAAAGAGATGGTGTGTCAGCTGGAGACGAGAGTGAGGGGACTGAATGAGCGGTTGCAGATGCTTGAAGACAGGATACGGCAGGTGGAAGGGAAGAGGGAAGAGACTGTAGGTCAGCTGGAGCAGACGGTTGGTGAACTGGAGGAGAAGAAAGAGATGGTGTGTCAGCTGGAGACGAGAGTGAGGGGACTGAATGAGCGGTTGCAGATGCTTGAAGACAGGGTACGGCAGGTGGAAGGGGAGAGGGCGGAAACGGTAGAGCAGCTGAAGAAGGCCGTGTGTGAAGTGGAGGAGAGGAAAGAGAGAGTGTGCGAGCTGGAGAAGAAAGTTTCTGAGCTGGAAGAGAGGGTGCAGTGTGTGCAAAAGGAGAGGAAGGAGGTGGTATACCAGCTGGGAAATGCGAAATTTGAAGTGAAGGAGAGGAAAGAGAGAGTGTGCGAGCTGGAGAAGAGAGTTTCTGAGCTGGAAGAGAGGGTGCTGTCTATGCAAGAGGAGAGGAAGGAGGTGGTGGGGCAATTGGAGGAGAGGGTGCGTGAGGTGCAGGAGAAGAAAGAGAGGGTGTGTCAGTTGGAGAAGCAAGTTTCTGAGTTGGAGGAGAGGGCACATTTCCTGCAAGAGGAGAGGAAGGAGGTGGTTTATCAGCTGGGAAATACGAAATTTGAACTGGAGGAGAGGAAAGAAGCTGTGTGTGAGCTGGAGAAGAGGGTTTCTGAGATGGAGGTAAGGGTGCAGTCTGTGCAAGAGGAGCGGAAGCAGGTAGTGTGTGAGCTGGAGAAGAGGGTTTGCGAGCTGCAGGAGAGGAAGGATGCGGTATGTCAGTTGGAAAAGAGAGTTTCTGAGCTGGAGGAAAGGGTGCAGTCTGTGCAAGAGGAGAGGAAGGAGGTGGTATACCAGCTGGGAAGTACGAAATTTGAACTGGAGGAGAGGAAAGAGAGAGTGTGCGAGCTGGAGAAGGGGGAGGTCGTTTCACGGGAGAGAATTGCTGAACTGAAGAACAGGGAGAGTGTTCTGCAGGCGAGATTAGTAGAGGTGGAGAAGCAGCAGGGTTTCTTACAGGCGAGAGTGGTTGAGTTGGAAAGGCAGGAGGTTGCTTCACAGGCGACAGTAGCAGAACTGAAGGAGAAAAGGGATATTTTGCAGGCGAGAGTGGTTGAGTTGGAAATGAAGGAGGTTGCTTCACAGGAGGCGGTAGCAGAGGTGAAGGAGAAGGGAGATGTTTTACATGCGAGAGTGGTTGAGTTGGAAAAGCAGGTGGAGGAGGGAAGGGAGGAGGTGGAGCGAGGGAGGGAGGAGGTTGAGCGGGTGAAGAGAGAGAGGGAGGAGGCGAGGGAGAGAGTGTGGGTGTTGGAGAAGGAGAGGGAGATAGGGGAGGAGGTGATGGTGGGGTGGAAGAAGGAGGTAGAGGAGAAAGAAGGGGCGGTGGTGGGGTTGAGGGGAGAGTTGACGGAGAAGGAGGAGGCTTTGAAGGAGTTGGAAGGGGTGGTGGTGGGTGTGAGGGGAGAGATGAAGGAGAAGGAAGAATCTTTGAAGGAGTTGGAAGGGGTGGTGGTGGGTCTGAAGGG
The DNA here is from genome assembly GCA_947470075.1 of Closterium sp. Yama58-4. Lineage (NCBI taxonomy): Eukaryota > Viridiplantae > Streptophyta > Zygnematophyceae > Desmidiales > Closteriaceae > Closterium > Closterium sp. Yama58-4. The sequence continues at coordinate 38,303 of CANIUD010000376.1, read as the reverse complement.
AGAGTTGACGGAGAAGGAGGGGATTCTGAAGGGAATGCAGAGTGAAGTGAAGGAGAAAGAAAGAGAGGTGGCGAGTCTGATTAGGGAGTTGAAAGAAAAGGAGGAGGATTTGGAGGGGCTGAAGGGGAAGTTGGAGGAGTTGGAAGCGGTGATGGTGGAGTTGAGGGGCGAAGTGAAGGGGAAGGAAGGCGAGGTGGCGAGGTTGGTGAGCGGAATGGAGGAAAAAGACGCGGCTGTGAAGCGGTTGACGGATGATTTGGAGCGGTTGAAAGGTGAGGTGGAGCGGTTGGAAGGAGAGGTGGAGCGGTTGAAAGGGGTTTTGGAGGAGTCGAACGGGGAGAGTGCACGGATGATAGTGGAGCTGCGAACGGCACTGGGGGAGAGGGAGGGTGAGTTGAGAGCAATGGAGGATGAGAGGAAAGGCGTGCAAGCAGAATTGGAGTGGAAGGAGAGAGAGCTGAGGGCAGTTGAGGAGGAGAGAAAGGGCTTGCAGACAGCATTGGGGGAGAGGGAGGGCGAGTTGAGGGCAGTTGAGGATGAGAGGAAAGGCTTTCAGGCAGAATTGGAATTGAAGGAGAGAGAGCTGAGGGTTGTAGAGGAGGAGAGAAAGGGCGCGCTGGCAGCATTGAAACAGAAGGAGGAAGAGCTGAGGGCAATGGAGGATGAGCGGAAAGGCGTGCAGGCTGAATTGGAATGGAAGGAGGGCGAGTTGAGGGCAGTTGAGGATGAGAGGAAAGGCCTGCAGGCAGAATTGGAACGAAAGGAGAGAGAGCTGAGGGTTGTAGAGGAGGAGAGGAATGGTTTGCAGGCCGTGTTGAAACAAAAGGAGGGTGAGCTGATGGCAGTTGAGGAGGAGAGAAAAGGTGCGCTGGCAGCATTGGAAGAGAAGGAGGAAGAGCTGAGGGCAATGGAGGATGAGAGGAAGGGTGTGCAGGCAGAATTGGATTGGAAGGAGGGCAATTTGAGGGCAGTTGAGGAGGAGAGGAAAGGCTTGCAAGCAGCATTAGAACAGAAGGAGGGTGAGTTGAGGGCAATGAAGGATGAAAAGAAAGGCGTGCAGGCAGAGTTGGAATGGAAGGAGGGCGAATTGAGGGCAATGGAAAAGACTCTGGAGGAGAAAGAGAAGAAAGTTCTGATCTTGACTGAGGAAGTGAGCAGCAAGCAGCAGGAGATAAGAGTGTTGAAGGGAGAAATGGAGGTGTTGAGAGAGGAAGGTGCAGTGCTGCAAGAGAAGGCTGGTGAGAGTCTGAGAGAGGCGAGGGAGCAGGTTGCAGCGCTGGAAGCACAGATGAGTGGCAAGCAGCAGGAGATTAGAGTGTTGAAGGGAGAAATGGAGGTGTTGAGAGAGGAAAGTGCAGTGATGCAAGAGAGGGCAGGCGAGACGTTGAAAGAGGCGAGGGAGCATGTTGCAGCACTGGAAGCAGAGGTAGAGGAGGGGAAGCGGAAACTGGAGGAGGGAAGGCAGCAGCTGAAGGGGGTTCTTGAGGAGCTTCGAAGGGAGAGGGAAGAGATGCAGGTTATGCGGTCACGGGTGGAGGAGCAAGAGGTTTTAGGGCGGGAAAAGGAGAGCCTTGTGCGGGAGAAAGAGGGTGTTGTGCGCGAGAAAGAGGCTATGGTGTTGGTGCGGGATGCAAAGATTCTGGTGCTGGAGTCTGCAGTGGAAGGGAAGGGCAGGCAGGTGTATGCCTTGCAGGGCGAGGTGGCAAAGAGGGTGAGGGAAATGAGTGCGCTGCAGGCGAGTGTGCAGGAGAAGGAAGGACAAATATCCGCGTTACAAGCAGAGATGGAAGAGAGGGTGAGGGAAGTGAGTGGGCTCCAAGCGAGGGTGGATGAGAAGGAGGTGCAGGTATCCTCGCTACAAGAAGAGTTGGAAGAGAGGGTGAGGGAAATGGGAGTGTTACAGGCTAGTTCGCAGGGGAAGGAGGAGCAGGTATCCTCGTTACAGGCTGAATTGGAGCAGAGGGTGAGACAAGTGAGTGGGCTGCAGCCGAGTGTGCAGGAGAAGGAAGGTCAAATATCCTCGTTACAAGCAGAGATGGAAGAGAGGGTGAAGCAAATGGAGGTGGTGCAGGCAAGTTTGCAGGACAAGGAGAAGCAGATATCCTCGTTACAGGCTGAGCTGCAAGAGGGGTTGAGGCGAGTGAGTGGGCTGCAGGCAAGTGTGCAGGAGGAAGAGGAGAAAGTATCCTCGTTACAAGCTGAGTTGGACGAGAAGGTGAGGCAAATGGGGGTACTACAGGCGGGTGTACATGAGAAGGAGGAACAGGTATCCTCGTTACAAGCTGAGTTGGAGGAGAGCGTGAGGCAAGCGAGTGGGCTGCAGGCGAGGGTAGATGAGAAGGAGGGGCAGGTATCCTCGTTACAAGCAGAGGTGGAAGAGAGGGTGAGGGAAGTGAACAGGCTGCAGGCGAGTGTGCATGAGAAGCAGGAACAAATATCCTCGTTACAAGCTGAGTTGGAAGACGGGGTGAAGCGATTGGGAGAGTTACGGGCGAATGTGCAGGAGAAGGAGGAGCAGGTGTCCTCGTTACAAGCTCACCTAGAAGCGAGGGTTCAGCAAATGGGGGTGCTGCAGGGGAGTGTGGATGAGAAGGAGGAGCAGGTATCCTCGTTACAGTCTGAGTTGGAAGAGAGAATGAGGCAAGTGCATGGGCTCCAGGCGAGTGTGCAGGAGAAGGAAGGGCAAATATCCTCGTTACGGGCTGAGCTGGAAGAGGGGGTGAGGAAAATGGGGGTGCTGCAGGGGAGTGTGGATGAGAAGGAGGAGCAGGTATCCTCGTTAGAAGCAGGGTTAGGGGAGAAAGAGCAGAAGCTGAAATTGCTGCAGGAGAAAGTAGAGGAGGGAGTGAAACAAGTTGCTGCGTTACAAGCTGGAGTGGAAGAGAGGGAGAAGCAAATATCCGCGTTACAAGCAGGAGTGGAAGAGAGGGAGAAGCAGATATTCACATTACAAGCAGGAGTTGAGGAGAGGGAGAAGCAGATATCCGCGTTACAAGCAGGAGTTGAGGAGAGGGAGAAGCAGATATCCGCGTTACTAGCAGGAGTGGAAGAGAAGGATCAGAAGGTATCCTTGTTACAAGCAGGGATGGAGGAGAAGGAGCAGCAGGTGTTGGCGCTGCAGGCGTGTGTGCAAGAGAAGGAGCAGCAGATAGGGGTGCTGCAGAGAGAGAGGGCAGAGTGGGAGGAGGCTAGGGGGAGGATGGCAGAGTGTGAGAAAGAAGCGGCAGAGAGGAGTGAGAGGGAGATTGCTGCGAGGGTTGAAGAAGTCACTCGGCTGCAGAAAGAGAAAACAGAGGTGTTGAGAGCAGTTGAAGAGCTGGAGGTGAGGGTGAGGGAGAGAGAGATGGCAGCTGCGTGTGAGAAAGAAGCGGTGCAGAGGAGTGAGAGGGAGCTTGCTGCGAGGGTTGAGGAAGTTGCACGCCTGCAGAAAGAGAAAACAGAGGTGTTGAGAGCGGTTGAGGAGCTGGAGGCGAGGATGAGAGATAGGGAGGAGAAGGGGCAGCAGATGGTAGCGCTGCAGGCGTGTGTGCAAGAGAAGGAGCAGCAGATAGTGGCGCTGCAGAGAGATAAGGAAGAGATGCTGAGAACGGTTGAAGAGCTGGAGGAAAGGGTGAAGGATAGGGAGGAGAAGGAGAAGCAGATAGTGGCGCTGCAGAAGGAGAGGGCGGAATGGCAGGAGAGGGTGGGAGCGGTGCAATGTGACTTAGAGAGGAAGGTGAGGGAGATGGAGGGGAAGGAGGAACAGGTACTGATGCTGCAAGCGTGTGTGCAAGAGAAGGAGCAGCAGATAGTGGTGCTGCAGAAGGAGAGGGAAACTTTGGAGGAGGTTAGGGTCACGAAGGAACAGCAAATAGTGATGCTGCAGAAAGAGAGGGCAGAATGGATGGAGAGAGTGGGAGTGGTGCAATGTGAGGTGGAGGAGAAAGCGAGGGAGATGGAGGGGCTAGTTGCTGAGGTGGACCGACTAGCTGGTGAGGTGGAATGGCTCTATGCTGAGCTGGACAGCGAACGCAAGCCGAAGCGTGCCTTGGATGCTGAGCTGGCACGTGTGATTAAAGCGAAGGAGAGTCTACAAAAGGAGGTGGCGGGTTTGAAAGAGAGAGTGAGGGAGATTGAGAGGGAGAGTGAGAAGGCGAGGAAAGAGGGAGAGAAGGAGAGGCAAAGGTTAAGCAATGAGTGTGAGAGTGAGCGTGTGAAAAACGTGAAAGCGAGTGAGGAGCTGAGTAAAAGAGTGCAGGAGCTTTCAGCTTTAAAGACAGAGAGAGAAGGGCTTTTGAGAGAGTGTAAGGAAACTAAGGAAGAAGCGAGGAAGCTGCGAGAGCAAGTGCAGGTGCTTACTGCTGAAGGGGAGGTGTTATTTGAGAGGATAGGGGATGCAGAGAGGAGGGTGGAGGAGGAGAGGGGGAGGAGGGAGGAGGTGGAGAGGGAGAGGGAGAGTGTGAGGGAGGAGCTGGAAGAGGGTTTGAGAGGAGTGAGGGAGTTGAGGGGGAGAGTAGAGGAGATGGAAGGGGAAGTGAGTGTGCTACAGAGGCAGAAGGAGAAGGCTGAGGAGGGGAGAGAGGAGGCCGAGAGGGAGAGGGTAAACGCAGAGAGGGATATGGAGGTGTTAGTTAAGCGGTTGAGAGAGGAGGAGTGGAGTGTGAGGGAGGGAGAGGAGGAGGTGGAGCGAGTGAGAAAGAGAATGGAGGATGTGGAGAGGGAGTGGGAGGAGAGTGAGGGGGAGAGGATGAGGCTGATGAGGGAGGTGGGTGGACTGGAGGAGAGAGTGAGGGAGCGAGAGGAGGAGTTGAAAGGGGTGAGGAGGGAGAGGGATGGGTGGAGAGGAGTATTGGTTAGACTTAAAGAGTGTCTAATAAAGGAAGGAGCAGGGCAAGGGGTAAGTGTACAAGTGGTTACGGAGGGGGTGGGAGGAGAGGAGGGGCAAGGCGAAGCAGTGAGGAGACAGATGGAGGAGGAGATTAGGGCGCTTGTCCGGGCTAATGCTGATGAAGCGAGGGCTGATGCAGACACTGCGAGGGCGGAGGCTGACGCTGCTAGGGCTGATGCTGACGCTGCAAGAGCTGATGCTGACGTGGTCAACAGAAAGCTACAGGAGGCTGTAGCAGAAGCTGAATCTGCACGCAAGGTGGCTGTAGCAGCTGAAGCTGCAAAGCTGGCGGCTCTAGGGGAGAGTGAAGCTGCACGGGTGGCGGCTGTAGCGGACAGTGAAGCTGCACGGAAGCAGGTTGTAGCAGCTGAAGCTGCAAGGATGGCGGCTGTAGCAGACAGTGAAGCGGCACGGTTGGCGGCTGTAGCAGAAAGGGAATCTGCACGGAAGCAAGTTGTAGCGTTGGAGGAGGAGGTAGAGAGAGTGAGGGAGCGAGTGAGGGAGTTCGAGGTAGAGATTGAGAGAGTGAGTGAGAGGCTTGGCAAGGCTGAGAAGGAGGTGAGGGAGAAGGAGAGGGAGGTGGAGAGGCAGAGGGAGGAGCTAAGAGTAAAAGAGGAGGAGCTAGAAATGAAGGGGAAGGAGGTGGAAGAGAGGTGCAAGGAGGTTGAGAGACTGATGGGGCTTGTGGAAGAAATGAAGATGCTTATAGCGAGGAAAGAGGAGGAGTTGGAATCGAGGGGCAAAGAGGTGAATGAATTGACAGGGCTTGTGGAAGAATCGAAGATGCTTGTAGCGAGGACAGAGGAGGAGGGCAGGATGGCACGAATGGTCCTGGAGCAAGCAGTGGCTAGCTTGAAAGAGGAGGTGGAGCGAGTTGCAGGAGAGGGGTTGGAAGCGGTGGAGAGGGTTAGGGAGGAGGGTAGGGAGGAGATTGAGAGGGTTAGGGAAGAGGGAAAGGAGGAGGTTGAGAGAGTGAGGCAGCAGGCTTGGAAACAGGTGTCGGAGGCTTGGCAAAAGGCTCGGGGGGAGGTGGAACTGGTTAGGCAGGAACTGGAGCAGGTTCGGGAGCAGCTGCGGAGGGAGGTGGTATCTAGACAGGTGGAGACTGAACAGAGGGTTGTTGCAGAGGGGAGATTGCGGGAGATTGAGGAGAGAGTGAGGGAGATGGAGAGGGAGAGGAGGGAGGTGGAACGGGAGGTTGAGAGGGAGAGGAGGGAGTGGGAGGAGAAGGAGAGGGAGATGAGGAGTGAGTGGGAGGAGAAGCGGTGTGGGATGGAAGTGCTGGTGAGACAGTACGAGGAGATGTGGAGGGGGAGAGTGGAGGAAGGGGAGAGGGAGAGGGAAAAAGAGAGGGAGAGGAGGGAGGCGGAGTGGGTGGAGGAGAGGGGGAGGTTGGTTGAGGAAGTGGAGAGGGAGAGGGAGAGAGTGAGGGACGAGGGGGAGAAGGAGATTGAGAGAGTGAGGAAAGAGGTGGAGCAAGAGAGGGAGAGAGTGTTGGGAGATGTGGACAGGGAGAGGGAGGAAGTGAGAGAGCAGAGGGAGAGAGTGAGGGAGGAGGTGGAGAGAGTGTGGGAGGAGATGGAGAGAGTGAGAAAGGAGATGGAGAGAGTGAGGGAGGTGGAGCGACAGAAGGAGGAGATGAGAGAACAACTGGAAAGGGAGAGGAAGAGTCTCTTGGAGAAATTGGAGGAAAGCGAGAGGAAGGTGAAAGAGGCAGAGGAGAAGAGGAGGGAGGGGAGGAGGGAGTTGGAGAAAGGGGAGGAAACAGTGGGGGCGGAGGGAGGGAACAAGGAAAAAGTGGCCAAGGATGGGGAGGCTTTTGAGAATTCTCAAAAGTCACTCCAATATAACGGGAACACGGAAAAAGTGGCCAAGGATGGGGAGACAGAGGATGAGGAGAGAGAAGATGAAGAAGTGGCGAAGCAAGGAGGCGACGAGGAGGGAAGAGGAGAGGCTGTAGCGAGAGAAGCAGCAGAGAAGGAGTGGAGGGAGCGGGAGAGGGAGTGGCAAGCGAGAGAGGAGGAGTGGGGGAGGAGGACTGTGGAGTGGATAGGGAGAGTGAAGGCGCTGGGTGCTCAATGGAAGGGACTGGTGCAGCGAGAGAGAAGGGCGCGAGTGAGGGAGCAGCGGGCCAGAGAGGAGGAGAGGGAGGCGAGAGAGGAGGAGCAAAGAGCAAGGGAGGAGGAGAGGAAAGGGAGAGTGGAGGAGAGCAGAGCTAGGGAGGAGGAGGAGGAGAGGAGGCAAGGAAGGGAAGTGTGTGTGATAGGCAAGGAGCAAGTGAGGGAGCTGGGGTCGCATATCAGCAGCATGGAATCCGTCTGTGGAAGGTTCCAAGTACGTTCTCTCCTCCTCACTCCCTCCTCCTCACTCCCTCCATCCATCCATGCTATTCCCATGAAACCCTCGCCCTGGCCTCTTTTCCACCCTGCTTGTCCAGATTGTTTAGGCGTCTCAAAAAGCTTGTCCATATGCAATCATCAATCTTCTCCCTCCCCCCTCGTTCCCCCACGTGCCTTCCCCTGCTCCCCTCTCTCCCCATCCCAGCGTGCTCTGGTGGCCAAGGTGCAGCAGTTGAAGGAGGAGCGGCAGCGGGTGGAGGGGATGGTGGAGCAGGCAGCACGGGAGAGGGCTGCGCGGGACGGTGCACTGAAGACGCTTATAACGGGGATGGAGAAGCGCGATTTCGCGTGAGTATACATGCACAAACATGCTTTTCGTGCACTTGCCTCTTCTTTCGCTCCCCTCATTTCCATTCACCTGTTCCCAAGTTCTTTCTCATCTCTCTTCACCTGTTCTTTCACCTCTCACACTCTCACTCCTTGTCTCCCTGCCATTTGCCTCTGACCTACCCTTTTCTCCATGTGTTTCTGTAACTGTCATCCTGGCCCTCACTGCATGCCTCACATGTGTGTGACCGAATGTCACACACCTTTCCACGACTCTCTCTCCTCGTACCCCTCACTCTGCCAGGGCGAGTGAGCCGTATGCATCCGTGGATGCAGCAGCAACAGCACAGGCCGATTGTGTAGACGCCTGACAGCTCTCTTTCCCCTTCTCCTTGTACCTCTCTTTTCTGGCAGCGCGAGTGAGCCGTATGCATCAGTGGATGCAGCAGCAGCGCAGGCCTTCGCATGGCATGACTCTCAGCTGGAGGCCTTGACCCGCCGTGCTGCTCACATGCTGCAGGGCAGCTCTGAAGCACCAGGAGGACCAGCAGGAGCAGCCACAGGAGTAGCACCAGCATCAGCACAAGCAGCAAACTCTGCGCCTTTCTCTCCCCCAACTTCCTCTCTCTCCTCCTCCTTGTCCTCATCCCTTTCACACTCCCTCTCTGCCTGGTCGCTCGCCCACCCTCCCTCTGTCTCCGCCTCCTCTCAGTGCCTCTCTGCCTCCACCCCTTCACTATACATGGACACAGAGCATGGTCAGGGGCGGGTGCGGGCGAGTGGGACAGGGGCGGGTGCAGGGGCGGGTGATGAGGCAGGTGCAGGGGCAGGTGCAGGGGCAGGTGCAGGGGCAGGTGCAGGGGCAGGTGCAGGGGCAGGTGCAGGGGCAGGTGCAGGGGCAGGTGGGGCAGGGGCAGGCGGGGCAGGCGGGGCAGGTGGGGCAGGTGGGGCAGGGGCAGGCTCTGTAGGGGCGGGCAGGGCAGGCACGAGTCAACAAGCCGCAGCAGCCCAAGCAGAGAGCAGTGGAAGCAGTCCCGAGCAGAGACGGCCAGCGAGCCGAATGAGCCCGGGCAAGCCCTGGAGCCCAAGCCTGGAGCACAAGGGGGGGTCTGTCATTCCACATGATGCAACACTGTGAGTACCACTGCAGGTGCGACTGTAACAGCACCCTAGTTAGAGAGCAGTGTAAGCAGTCCTGAGCAGAGACGGCCAGCGAGCCGAATGAGTCCGGGCAAGCCCTGGAGCCCAAGCCCACACATGGGTGTCCCAAGCCTGGACCGCAAGGGAGGCGCTGTCATTCCACATGACGCCACACTGTGAGTACCACTGCACTGCAGGTGCGACTGTAACAGCACCCTAATCAAAGAGTCTGCTTTTGAGTCGATTCAAGCAGCAGCAGCGCAATCAGAGAGCATTGGAAGCAGCCCCGAGCAGTGGCGCCCAACGGGCCGAATGAGACCGAGCAAGCACGCGAGCCCAAGAACGGATCACAGGGAAGGACAGGTCATTTCCCATGACGCCACGCTGTGAGTACCACTCTCCTTCAAGGAGCAGCATGCCCGTTGCAGCAAAGTCCTTTTGCTCACAGATCATGCGCCCTGCCCTTGATCCTTCCAACCCAATCCCCCCCTCCCTCCCCTTCCCCCCCAAGCCCCACGGGCCTGTTTGACTTCTTTGCAGGCACCTCTGCAGCCCTACGGCACACCGCTGCTTCTGGCAGTGGTGGCTGAATGCCCCTCTCAATCCCCGTTTTCCCATCCTCACCCCCTGTTTTCCCCCCAGCCCCACGGGCCTCAGCCCCACGGGCCTTTTTGACCTCTTTCCAGGCACCTCTGCAGGCCCATTGCTGCCGCTGCCAGTGGCGGTGGCTGAATGCCTTTCCCGTTCCCCCTTTCTTTCCCCCCTTTCTCTCCTCCCACCCTCTCCCCCCCCAGCCCCACGGGCCTGTGGGATTTCTTTGCAGGCACGTCGGCAGGCCCACCGCTGCCGCTCTAAGTGGTGACTGAATGCGCCTCCCGTTCCCCTCCTTCCCCCTTCTCCCACCTTTTCCCATTTTCCCTTCCCGCCAGCCCCACGGGCCTGTGGGATTTCTTTGCAGGCACCTCTGCAGGCCCACCGCTGCTGCTGTCAACGGTGGCTGACTGGGGGGTGACGGGGAGGCGGCAGCACAAGTGGTTGGTGGACGGCGTGTGGATGGAGGTGTCTCGAAAGGTAAGGGGGGGGGTGTTGTGTGATGTGTGCTGTGAGGGATGGGGAGGAAGGAAAGGGGGAGCGGGGTGGTGGCAGCACAAGTGGATGGTGGACGGCGTGTGGATGGAGGTGTCTAGAAAGGTAAGGGGGATATGGTCGAGGAGTTGTTCTCAGAACCAGAATTGCGGTGGATAGGTGGGGATGGGTGGAGATGGTGGGGAAGGTGCGCTTGTGGTGCTTGCTGTGAGTGGGGGGAAACGGAAGTTGGAAGCACAAGTGGGTGGTATATGGTGGATGGCTGGCGAGACAATATTGCACGAGTAGGTGCAACTTGCACTTGCATTTTCCAAGTTGCATCTTCTCTTCCTCCCTCACGTTCCTCTGTGTCCCTCTTTTCTTTCCACTCCGCATTGCTTACCACATGCACGATGTGCCATCCCATGTCACTGATACCAACTGTGCCAACAATTTCGCCCCATGCCGCCCACCTTGCCGCCCACCTTGCCGCCCATACCATCAGGAGTACGAGACCATGCGTCAGACACTGGCTGAGCAGCAGACTCAACTGGCAACACTGGAGCAGGTCAGTGGGGGGTGCGGTTGTTGTGGGTCCTGAGGGGTTCTGAGGGGTCCCGGGGTTTCTGGGGGGGTTGTGGGATGATGCCATAACACGCTGCCTGCGCCATCAGGAGTACGAGACCATGCGTCAGACCTTGGCAGAGCAGCAGAACCAACTGGCAACACTGGAGCAGGTCAGCAGGGCTACGAGGGAGTGTGGGGAGTGTGAGGGGGTGTGAGGGGAGTGTGGGGAGTGAGGGAAGTGTGGGGGAGGGTGGGGTGTGAGAGGGTGGGTGGATGTGGGACCTGAAATGTTGGGGCACGTGAATCGTGTTGAAATTATGGGGTTCATCATGTGTTTGGGAAGTGTAAGAGGTGTGGCAGAAGCAAGAAAATACTTTTCTGCAAACCAATGAATCGTATGACTGAGCCGTGTATTTTTCTTCTTTTACCTTGTGTGCTGCCTGCACGTGCCCTGTACCAAATACACAGTTAAGGGCTGATAAGGTCTGGATGGAGGCTGCTTTGGCACAGTTCATAGAACTCAAGCGGAAATACGAGATGGAAAATGAAAGTTTGCTGTCAAAGGTGAGATGGTAGGAGCATTAGGTATGCACTAACCCCCACCTTTGGTCCCACCTCCCCTTTCCCTTCCCTCCCCAGAGCCCCCCTTTTCGAATCCAGTTTTTGTCCTCCAATTTCTTGTTGTCTAACATTTGTGTATTCTTTTCATGAAAACCAACTTTACTGCAGATTGCCAGTTATGAGTGAGGGGATTCAAGAACTGAAGTGTTAAGTCTCCTAATCTTGTACCATATATACTGAACTCAGTTTATATGTATTTATGTTAGTGTTTGAGAGTCATCCAGATAAAGCTGGGTGCCTCAGAACGCCACGCCAGAAAGTAGATTTATAGCGTCAGCAATCCATCCAGCTGTGCCATCCGAGTCAGCGTCACGTGTCCGACTCCCTCGAACCTCCCCATCTCATCCATGTTTCGATCATTTCTGGCGGGCAGCCGCCAGCACATGCAGAAACCGCAAACATCATGGGCCCATGCTCACCTGGTATGACCGATTTGCGCAGCTTTCAGTTCCTTCCGAGACCACAGTTTCGAAGCTTTGTTGCATGTGTGGGGCAGCCTATGTACAGTTCTGTACTTCTGGCAGCAAGAACTTCTCCGTTTACTTGCTTTAGACAAGGGGGTGCTTTGAGGATTCGGGCACACGAATTTTTGCATTTGCACGGATTGCTTCCCCGGGCATGGGCTGACGAGAAGTATCAGCGAACGCACGAAACCGCGTTGCATTGTGTTTCGCGAGATTCGGAAACTGGCCGTCGCGTAGTGTTCTAAGTTCGTACAGCAGGTTACCACTTCGCATGCCCCTTACCATCGATGCATGTCTGTTGAAATGGGTGCTTGCAAAACAGCACAGCAGCCAAGAAAATGTGCAAGGCGGAACTTGCTCGATGCGGCGCGGAAGCAAGGGGGGCAAGATAGGCTGATAGTCAGTTGTGAAGCTCTGTTGTTGCTGTTTCGTATTTGATTGCTGTGGTGGGTCTTTCTTTCTGCTTCGTTTTCTACTTTCCGGCGTCTTTTCCTTAGATTCGTTTTTGTGTTAAAGCCGCTACTGTGAGAGAGCATATGATAGGAAAGCGAAAGCTGTATCTCCGATTTGCGTTCTGCATCGTTTGACGTCAAAGCATCATCAGCTGCGTTTACTGGTTGGTTTGACCATCATGGCTCGCGTGCTGAAGCTGTCTGAAGTGAAGGAGCTCGTCCTCGGTAAGAGGACGCTCGTTACAGTGGATGCGAACGACTCGTTAACAACAGCGCTGAAGCTGTTCCAAGAGCACCACGTGACGTCGATGCCCGTGCGCAACCGGCGCCTCTCTGCACCGCACCAAACCGAGAAGCCGTCGCTCAAGAAGCCTCAAGCGCTGCAGTCCATCATGGTGCATCCGTCGCCCATGCGATTCGTCGGCATGGTGAGTCGCTCTCGCTTGTCGCCCATGCGATTCGTCGGCATGGTGAGTCGTCGCTTGTCGCCCATGCGATTCGTCGGCGTGGTGAGTCGTCGCCTGTCGCACATGCTCGTTCTGCCTGTTCTTTCCGCCCCTGGTTTCGCCCCCGCTTGTTCCGCGCCCGTTCCACCTGCCCCTGTTCTTTCCCTCCATGCTATTTCCGGCCGTGCTCCTTCCGCCTGTCCGCCCCTGCTCTTTCTGCTCCCGTTCCTTCCGCTACTGAATCCTCCCCCCCCCCCCCTCGTTTTTTTTCGCCCCCGTTTCGCTCCCCCTCCTCCTCCCCCACCCCCCCACCCCCGTGCTGTTCCCGCGTGTCTCCGCTCGCAGCTGTCGGTGGTGGACGTGGCGATCTTCCTCGCGGAGTGGGATGGTAACAAGGGCGCGCGTGGCGACGACGGCGAAATGGTGGCGAAGACCCTGGGCGACGTGAAGGTCGCTGACGTCATGGGCAAGTCCGAGGAGACACGTCAGATGGTCGTCGTGGATCCCCATGCCAGGTGAAAAAGGGGTTAAGGGAGGGGGGAGGGAGGGACGGAGGAAAAGGGAGAGGGCTTAAGAGCCGCCTCACGAGGAGACACGTCAGATGGTCGTCGTGGATCCCCATGCCAGGTAGGCAGGGCGCGGCGAGGGGAGGGGGGAAGTGAAAGGGGAGGCAGGCACGGAGAGACTACTTTCTTCGGGACAAAGCAGGACTGTCCCCTAGCCACAGCGCTTCAGTGTGTGGCAGACGATGCTGCTGCTAGGAGCAGGCGTCTTCCATCACAGCCTCGTGCCCAACATCTGCCTGAGCAGTCATGGAGCACCCACCCACATCTCTCCCTTCCTCTGCCCTGCAGTGTGTGGCAGGCGATGCTCTTACTAGGCGCAGGCGGTTTCCACCGCGGGCTCGTGCCCAACATCTGCCCGGGCGAGCACGACCTGCTCCCTCTCACCGACACTCCTCCCACCACCAGAACTGCCACCCAAGTACCAGCACCTTTACCTGCAACACCTCTTTTTCCCCTCCCCCCACTTCAGTGTGTGGCAGGCGATGCTGCTGCTAGAAGCAGGCGGCTTCCACCACGGCCTCGTGCCCAACATCTGCCCGAACAACCATAGAGCACCCTACCCCATCTCTCCCTCCCTCTGTTCTGCAGTGTGTGGCAGACGATGCTGCTGCTAGGAGCAGGCGGCTTCCACCGCGGTCTCGTGCCCAACATCTGTCAGAACAGTCAAAGAACCCCCACCCTTATCTCTCCCTCCCTCTGTACTGCAGTGTGTGGCAGGCCATGCTCTTACTGGGAGCAGGCGGTTTCCACCGTGGTCTCGTGCCAAACATCTGCCCGGGCGAGAACGACCTGCTCCCTCTCACCGAACCTCCCCCCAAGCCTGTCACCCTGGCGGAGAGGCGCGCAGAGAAGGAGGAGAAGGAGGAGAACGAGGAGGGGGAGAAGGGGGAGGGGGAGGAGGGAGCAGGGGCGGCGGCGGTGGTGCCGGCGCCGCCGATGCCTCTGGCGGTGCACAGCGAGGTGACGGGAGGCGTGGTGGGGGAGGAGTACCGCGTTCTGTCTCAGATGGACGTCGCTGCGTTCCTGCTGTCGCACGAGGGACTCATGGGTCTGGCACTGGCTAAGAGGTGAGAATTGGGTGGTGCTTTCTTTGTTCAGGTGACTGGAAGGGTGGCGTGGTGGGGGAGGAGTACCGCGTTCTGTCTCAGATGGACGTTGCTACGTTCCTGCTGTCGCACGAAGGACTGATGGGGCTCGCGCTGGCTGAAAGGTGAGTGGGACGAGGAAGAATAAGGGCAAGGGGCGATGTTTGTGCTCTCGTTTGAATCGACTCAAGAGGAGAAATGCTTCTGACAATTTTAAAAGAACACTCAGAATCGACGCAAGAACTCCCTCAAATTCCCTACTGCTGCACCCAGAGCAGACAACTTGGGACTCGTGCGGCTGCTGGCAGTGATTCAACGCCTGTGTTCGACTCATGAGGCTCGTCTTATTCTCCTCTTTTGCGCCCAGGGTGGACGATCTGGGTCTGGTGTGGCTACCTAGTGGTGACTTTTGAGTCGACTCTAAAGTCACGATCTGGGTCTGGTGTGGCTACCTAGTGGTGACTTTTGAGTCGACTCTAAAGTCACGATCTGGGTCTGGTGTGGCTACCTAGTGGTGACTTTTGAGTCGACTCTAAAGTCACGATCTGGGTCTGGTGTGGCTACCTAGTGGTGACTTTTGAGTCGACTCTAAAGTCACGATCTGGGTCTGGTGTGGCTACCTAGTGGTGACTTTTGAGTCGACTCTAAAGTCACGATCTGGGTCTGGTGTGGCTACCTAGTGGTGACTTTTGAGTCGACTCTAAAGTCACGATCTGGGTCTGGTGTGGCTACCTAGTGGTGACTTTTGAGTCGACTCTAAAGTCACGATCTGGGTCTGGTGTGGCTACCTAGTGGTGACTTTTGAGTCGACTCTAAAGTCACGATCTGGGTCTGGTGTGGCTACCTAGTGGTGACTTTTGAGTCGACTCTAAAGTCACGATCTGGGTCTGGTGTGGCTACCTAGTGGTGACTTTTGAGTCGACTCTAAAGTCACGATCTGGGTCTGGTGTGGCTACCTAGTGGTGACTTTTGAGTCGACTCTAAAGTCACGATCTGGGTCTGGTGTGGCTACCTAGTGGTGACTTTTGAGTCGACTCTAAAGTCACGATCTGGGTCTGGTGTGGCTACCTAGTGGTGACTTTTGAGTCGACTCTAAAGTCACGATCTGGGTCTGGTGTGGCTACCTAGTGGTGACTTTTGAGTCGACTCTAAAGTCACGATCTGGGTCTGGTGTGGCTACCTAGTGGTGACTCTTGAGTCGACTCTAAAGTCACGATCTGGGTCTGGTGTGGCTACCTAGTGGTGACTTTTGAGTCGACTCTAAAGTCACGATCTGGGTCTGGTGTGGCTACCTAGTGGTGACTTTTGAGTCGACTCTAAAGTCACGATCTGGGTCTGGTGTGGCTACCTAGTGGTGACTTTTGAGTCGACTCTAAAGTCACGATCTGGGTCTGGTGTGGCTACCTTGTGGTGACTTTTGAGTCGACTCTAAAGTCACGATCTGGGTCTGGTGTGGCTACCTAGTGGTGACTTTTGAGTCGACTCTAAAGTCACGATCTGGGTCTGGTGTGGCTACCTAGTGGTGACTTTTGAGTCGACTCTAAAGTCACGATCTGGGTCTGGTGTGGCTACCTAGTGGTGACTTTTGAGTCGACTCTAAAGTCACGATCTGGGTCTGGTGTGGCTACCTAGTGGTGACTTTTGAGTCGACTCTAAAGTCACGATCTGGGTCTGGTGTGGCTACCTAGTGGTGACTTTTGAGTCGACTCTAAAGTCACGATCTGGGTCTGGTGTGGCTACCTAGTGGTGACTTTTGAGTCGACTCTAAAGTCACGATCTGGGTCTGGTGTGGCTACCTAGTGGTGACTTTTGAGTCGACTCTAAAGTCACGATCTGGGTCTGGTGTGGCTACCTAGTGGTGACTTTTGAGTCGACTCTAAAGTCACGATCTGGGTCTGGTGTGGCTACCTTGTGGTGACTTTTGAGTCGACTCTAAAGTCACGATCTGGGTCTGGTGTGGCTACCTAGTGGTGACTTTTGAGTCGACTCTAAAGTCACGATCTGGGTCTGGTGTGGCTACCTAGTGGTGACTTTTGAGTCGACTCTAAAGTCACGATCTGGGTCTGGTGTGGCTACCTAGTGGTGACTTTTGAGTCGACTCTAAAGTCACGATCTGGGTCTGGTGTGGCTACCTAGTGGTGACTTTTGAGTCGACTCTAAAGTCACGATCTGGGTCTGGTGTGGCTACCTAGTGGTGACTTTTGAGTCGACTCTAAAGTCACGATCTGGGTCTGGTGTGGCTACCTAGTGGTGACTTTTGAGTCGACTCTAAAGTCACGATCTGGGTCTGGTGTGGCTACCTAGTGGTGACTTTTGAGTCGACTCTAAAGTCACGATCTGGGTCTGGTGTGGCTACCTAGTGGTGACTTTTGAGTCGACTCTAAAGTCACGATCTGGGTCTGGTGTGGCTACCTAGTGGTGACTTTTGAGTCGACTCTAAAGTCACGATCTGGGTCTGGTGTGGCTACCTAGTGGTGACTTTTGAGTCGACTCTAAAGTCACGATCTGGGTCTGGTGTGGCTACCTAGTGGTGACTTTTGAGTCGACTCTAAAGTCACGATCTGGGTCTGGTGTGGCTACCTTGTGGTGACTTTTGAGTCGACTCTAAAGTCACGATCTGGGTCTGGTGTGGCTACCTAGTGGTGACTTTTGAGTCGACTCTAAAGTCACGATCTGGGTCTGGTGTGGCTACCTAGTGGTGACTTTTGAGTCGACTCTAAAGTCACGATCTGGGTCTGGTGTGGCTACCTAGTGGTGACTTTTGAGTCGACTCTAAAGTCACGATCTGGGTCTGGTGTGGCTACCTAGTGGTGACTTTTGAGTCGACTCTAAAGTCACGATCTGGGTCTGGTGTGGCTACCTAGTGGTGACTTTTGAGTCGACTCTAAAGTCACGATTTGGGTCTGGTGTGGCTACCTTGTGGTGACTTTTGAGTCGACTCTAAAGTCACGATCTGGGTCTGGTGTGGCTACCTAGTGGTGACTTTTGAGTCGACTCTAAAGTCACGATCTGGGTCTGGTGTGGCTACCTAGTGGTGACTTTTGAGTCGACTCTAAAGTCACGATCTGGGTCTGGTGTGGCTACCTAGTGGTGACTTTTGAGTCGACTCTAAAGTCACGATCTGGGTCTGGTGTGGCTACCTAGTGGTGACTTTTGAGTCGACTCTAAAGTCACGATCTGGGTCTGGTGTGGCTACCTAGTGGTGACTTTTGAGTCGACTCTAAAGTCACGATCTGGGTCTGGTGTGGCTACCTAGTGGTGACTTTTGAGTCGACTCTAAAGTCACGATCTGGGTCTGGTGTGGCTACCTAGTGGTGACTTTTGAGTCGACTCTAAAGTCACGATCTGGGTCTGGTGTGGCTACCTTGTGGTGACTTTTGAGTCGACTCTAAAGTCACGATCTGGGTCTGGTGTGGCTACCTAGTGGTGACTTTTGAGTCGACTCTAAAGTCACGATCTGGGTCTGGTGTGGCTACCTAGTGGTGACCAGAACGCCGTCTGACACTCTGCTGCGCGCCCTCTAACACTCCAGGAAACCCTCCCATTTCCTTGGTTTACTTGCAGGGTGGACGATCTGGGGCTGGTATGGCCGCTGGTGGTGACGATAACGCCATCTAATTCTCTGCTGCGTACCCTCTGACACTCGTTTTTAAGTTGTTTTCTACCTTTCGTTTGCTCGCAGGGTGGACGATCTAGGTCTGGTGTGGCCGCTGGTGGTGACCATAACGCCCTCTGACACTCTGCTGCACGCCTTCCGTCTCTTCAGGCGCCACCAGGTGTGTTTCTGAGATGAATGGAAACGCATTGAGTGAGTGCTCTGCTGTGGAATCATACGAACCACGCTGCACCAGGTAAGGTAGCAAGTAGACTCAAGGACACTCTGCTGCATGCCTTCCGGCTCTTCAGGCGCCACCAGGTGCTTCCGTCTCATCTCAGCAACTCCTCGTGCTTTTTTTTAGAATTGATGCAGCGTATGTTTTTTGAGAATTCTCCACGTGAATTTTGAGTCGACTCAAAAGCCACCTCAAAAAACATACGCTGCATCATATCTTCCGGTGCCACCAGGTCCGTCTCAGCAACCCCACGTGCTTTTGCCTCGAGGCTTTTGCTTACCACTGTGTGTGCCTGTGCTTCCATTCTGAAAAGGAAATAAGTGTAATGATAATTATGGTATATGAGTAAAAGCACAACAACGAAAACTAGCTTTCTTCCTTACCTCCATTCCGAGTGAATTTAATCCCAGTGGAGGTGACTGCGCATCTATCTGAGCCGATTTTTGAGGCGCCTCAAAAACCAACCCAGTGGAGGTGATTGCGCAACTATCTGAGCCACCTGCAAACAACTGGTGGTGAGGCACGTTGTTTACCACGGCGGCAACTTGACCTTCAACTCAAGATCCAAGTTCAGAGTCCCCAAAACAATCAACCCTCTCCACAAAGCTGCATATTCCACAACGAGTGCAGGAGTGACCCCAAAGCTGCATATTCCGTACTAGTGGCGTATTAGAGCAATGACAGAGCTGCCTGGTCCTCACTCTGTCACTGAGCTGCGTGGCTTGTTACTCTCCTGCTTCTCCCCCATCCTCCCATCAGGTTACCGTGCTGCAGGTGGTGGGTACACATGCGTCCGAGCCCCATGCAGGTTCCCACACATACAGGAAGGTTCTCATTGATACGATCTCTGCCTCTGATGTGCGCTGCTATGCAAGTGCAGGAGGGTGTGGTGGAGCAGCAACACGTCAGAGCCACTTTCAGGTTCCCACACATACAGGAAGGTTCTCATTGATACGATCCCCCATGCAGGAAGGTTCCGAGCCCCATGCAGGAAGGTTCCGAGCCCCATGCAGGAAGGTTCAGAGCCCCATGCAGGTTTCTCATTTATGCTCTCTCCGCCTCGGATGTGCGCTGCTATGCATGTGCTGGTCCTTCTTTCTTCCACCAGGTGACAGCGCTGCCAGTGGTGGCTGCACATGCGTCGGAGCCTCACTCCGGCTTCCACGCATGTGGGGAGGTTCTGATCGACACTCTCTCTGCCTCTGACGTGCGCTGCTGTGCATGCGCCTGTCCCTCTCCATTCTTCCAGGTCACCGCGCTGCCGGTGGTGGCTGCGCACGCATCCGAGCCCTATTCCGGCTTCCACGCGTGTGGGGAGGTTCTGATCGACACTCTCTCTGCCTCTGACGTGCGCTGCATTCACGTGCTGGAGGGGGGATGGAGAGGAAGAAGGGGCCAGAGGGACTGAAGGTTTCCCCTCCTGTGGTGAGGTTCTCATCAATGCCCTCTCCTCCCATCCCCCCCTTTAGGTCACTGCGCTGCCGGTGGTGGCTGCACATGCGTCTGAGCCTCATTCCGGCTTTCACGCGTGCGGAGAGGTCCTCATCGATACTCTCTCCGCCTCTGACGTGCGCTGCATTCACGTGCTGGAAGGAGGGGTGGAGGGGAAGAAGGAGGGGAAGAAAGAGGGGAAGACGGGGCACGAGGGGTTGAAGGAGGATAAGAAGGAAGAGGGTAAGGGGAAGCACGGGAAGAAGGGGAAGGAGAGGAAGGGACACCATGCAAAGAAGACTGCAGTGCGGGTGGGTGAGGAGGATTTTGAGGACCTTGGGGAGGTGACTGTGGGGCAGTTCCTGAGTGCTGTCAGGACGACACAGAACCGCCACCTCATCACCTGCACCCGGTAAGAATGCCACGTGTCTCCTGCACCAGGTGAGCATGCCACGTGTCACCTGCACCAGGTAGTACCTGAGTCGCAGCAGGTGGTAGTCATACCACGGAGCAGGGGCTCCAGCATTTTTGTCATTCTTGTTGTCATCTACTCCCTCCTCTCTCCTTCTCCCTCTCCTCCCTCTCGCTGGTTGTATCTTGCCACATCCGTGGTGCGTTATTCTCCTTGTCTCCTTGTCAATCTCTCGCAGCAACACCAGTCTCAGGCGTGTGCTGCATCGCATGGTGAGGGAGCGGGTGCACCGCGTGTGGGTGGTGGATCAGCAGGAGCAGCCCTCGCCCATGCCGTCCCCTCGCATCCCCCCTACAAGCATCTTCAAGGACAACCTAGAAGACCAGGGTCACGCTGGCAACGGCAAGTCGAAGGCGCATGCTGCTACAGTGCTGCCAGCTATAGAAGAGGACAAACCGGCTGTAGCGGAGGCGAGTCCGGCTGTAGCGGCAGGGGAAGAAGGAGCGAGACTTGCTGCTGCTAGCCTCTTACAGGGTGTAGCTGGGTCGTCTATGGGAGGGGGTGGAGGAGGAGCAGGTGGGGGGAGTGTGGAGATGCATTTACAGGGGGTGGTGAGTCTTACGGATATTCTGCGTATTGTTCGTGTGCTGCCCATTGCCAGTCTCTCCTCTTCTCAGCTGGGCGATCTTGGGAAGGAGTTGGATGTTCAGGAGGAAGGGGAGGGGAAAGAGGAGTTGGAGGGGTGGGAGATGGGTGGAGGGGAGTTCCTTACTCCTGATTGGAGCATTGCGCCCGGGTCGCTGCTGGATTGGTGGCCGAAAATGAGCAAGTCTTCATCAGTTGGTGCTTGATGGAGACAGCGGGAGGTCAATATTGACATGAAGTGTACATATCGTCATCTGATCATGCTAAGGGAGGTGTCAGGAAGATTGGATTGGCATGTGGACTAAATTGGAATGGTAGGTTCTGTTTTTTCTCTGTTCTGTTTTGTTTTGTTTTTTGTTTCCCTCCTGTCCTGTTTTATTGCTTCCGTTTTCCTGTGGTAACTATCTTGCTGTTTCTGTACATTGTTGTATTGGCTGGAAATTAAGCATGTTTCTGTTTATGTGACGTTTATGGAAGGACGAACTGTTCTGCTTCGTTAACTTGTACCCGTATAGCGGCAGTCAGGCCGATAAGACCAGGTCGAAGCGGATTCGCTGTGCGACTGACAAAATTCGTCCTGGGATTCTGAGTGCGAGTGCGCGTGTGAGCGCAAAATGCGATTGTGAGCGAAAGGTACCTTGGGATTACCTTGGGATTACTGCATTCCTCGAGATTCCTTCCCACGTGTAAAAATATTTACTCCACGCTGCTCTGAGATAGATTCCGCACAAACGCTAGGAGGAAAAGTAGTGGAACGCTAGCATCCACAAGAACCTAGTCGGCCGGCCTTCTGTTATAAGCTTCTTTGATTGTCAATCTCCTGACGTTTTCCATCGTCGCCGTTTTTAATGATCTGATGAAGCTGCGGGTGCTTCAGGCCGGTGCCTTCGCTTTTCTTTTCTTTTCTTGTCACGTGACACCCTCGTTAACACTTCATGGCATGATACAACCGTTTATACGTCGAGGCTACGACTGACCACTGCATTAGGAGCTCCTGACACCCCAGTTTACGGTCGAACCAGGCCAGAATCGTTTATACGTCGCCAGGCACAAACGTTTATTCCATTTGGGGGTCAACCGATTATACGTCTCCGGCTACAACCCCTTAGCAGGCTACAACCGTTAATTCGGGCCACAACCGGTCAGGCTACAACCTTCTATACGCCCCCTCCGCGCTGCGCTGCGCATCCGCGCAAGCCGGTCTTCGCAATGGGTGGCCTGCACTGGCGGAAGAAGGGCGGCGGAAAGGACGCGGGCGGGTCAAGCGCGCGCAAGCAGGTGGTGCTGACAGCGGCGCAACTGACGGAGCTGGAGAGCTACATTCAGGACATGGAAGCGAAGTGCGCGCAGTTCCAGGTGGGTGCGCGAGAATTCGTGGGTGTTCTCGCACTGAATCCCTCACTTGAGTTGTCCATGGTTCTGGCGGCGGCGCAAGTGACGGAGCTACATGCAGGCACAGTTTCAGGTGTGTTCACGCTCGTTCAAACGTGACTTTGCTCTGAGACGTCTTAAAAGCTTGGCACTAGGGGGTCATCGCGTTTGCGCGGATCTTGATAGCAACTGGCGGAGCTAGGAAAGTACCCCGTGATAATAAGAGTGTTTTTAGGCGCCTCAAGCGCCCATCATCCGCCTCCACACAACCCCCCTCCCCTTCTCCCCGCCTCCCCTTCCCCCCAGGCGGTGGTGGCGCAGAAGGCAGCAGCGGAGGCGGCAATGAGGGGGCAGCTGGAGGGGCTGGCAAGTTGTGAAGACTCATCTCCTCTGTCTCTCCCATTCCTTCTTCCCCGTATCTCCCTCTCCCCTTCTCAGGCGGTGGTGGCGCAGAAGGCAGCAGCGGAGGCGGCAACGAGGGGGCAGCTTGAGGGGCTGGCGGGTGGTGGGGATTCATTTCTTCTCTTTCCCCTGTTGCTTCTTCCCCATCCGCCCCTCCCCTCCCTTTCTCCTCCCCCAAGGCGGTGGTGGCGCACAAGGCAGCAGCGGAGGCGGCAATGAGGGGGCAACTGGAGGGGCTGGCGGCGGGGGTGGAGGTGGAACGAGCCGCTCGGGAATCGGCTCTCGATGCTCTGATGACGGACTTCGAGAGCAGAGTGTGCGTGGGAGGGGGGGTTGGGGATGGGGAGAGAGTTGAGTGCGTCTGGGAGTGGGAAGGGTAGGCTGGTGTCATGAGTAGAGGGGGAGCGAGCCGCTCGGGAATCGGCTCTCGATGCTCTGATGACGGACTTCGAGAGCAGAGTGTGCGTGGGTGGGAGGGGGAGTGGGGGAGAGAGTGAGTGGCAGTGAAAGTGTGAGGGCGAGCATGGTATCGTGATAGTGGAGGGGGAACGGGCTGTTCGGGAGTCTGCTCTGGATGCTCTGAAGCCGGACTTTGAGTGCAGAGTGTGCGTGGGAAGGGGTGTGTGTGAGTGTGAGTGGGTTCGCGAGTGGGAAAGGGGGGGTGATGGGGGTTGTGGCGTCCGAATAGTGTTGAGTCTGAACATGATGGGGGCGATCAGCCGCTTGGAGGGGAGTCTGGACGCTCTGATGACTGCTCTGCTGGTGACGGACTTTGAGAACAGAGTGTGCGTGGGAGGGGAGGAGGCAAGTGGGGTGTGAGCGGGGTTTAGAGTGGGAGTTTGGCGTAAAGAAAAAGTGTGGAGCGACATTTCAGAGTGGCCGAATGAACGGGAGGGTTGCACCTCATTGAAGTAGGTGTTTTTGGAATCCAAACGCACCTCATCATGTTGTGCTGTCTCGCCCCACACCCTTCCTTCCCACACTTGCTTTACCATCTCATCAAATTCCTTCAGGGGAGCTTTTTCTCTCCTCTTTTTCTTTCTTTCTTTTTGTAAACGCACCCTTCCCTTGTCCTTTCGTCCCTTCCACCGAATTGCAGGACTGCCCGCCTCCCCCCACTCTCGTCTGCCCACGCGCCCCTCCCAACCATCACCTCTTCTGCTACAGCTGCCCCCACTGAACCAGAATCCATCTCTCAGCCATCCACTACACTCCATTTACCTTCTCATCACATATTTCCTCTCTCCCCTTTGTCGCCTTACCCAATTGCAGGTCTGCTCGCCTCCCACCACTCTCGTCTGCCCGCTCGCCCCTCGCCACCATCACCTCCTCTGCTACAGCCGCCCCCACCGAACCAGACTCCATATCTACCCCTTCAACACTCGCTCCTCCTCACCACACTCCCATACTCCCTCCCTCCTCTCTCCCCTCCTCCTCCATCTCCTCTCACCGCTCATCCCTCCCCTCCTCGCTCTCCTCCTCCCTCACCACCTTTGTCAGCAGCAGCAGTGAGATAGAGGCCTTGGCCCAACGGGCCAGAGCTGCTGCTCTTGCTGCTGCTACCGCTGCTGCTGGCAGGGGTGCTACTGGCACATTCGCGGGTGCTGGCGGTGCTGCTGGTGCTGGTGTTCCTGGGGGTGCAGATTTCGCTGCTCTGCCAGGTGTCACTGCTGGTGGTGGCGGTGATTTCCCGGGAATGGCAGAGTCAGGAGGCATGATGGCTTACCCAGGAGGCCCGCACACTTCCCTGTACGCGTGCTGCGCTGCTGGTGCTGCCGCCATGCTTTGTGCCCTGTTCTGTTCTCTTCTTGCAACGAGGGCTAGTGGCCTTCTGACATGTTTCCCAGAGAAATACTTTTGACATGGTGACTTCTGAGTCGACTCATAAGTCACCTTCTGTGACATAATCAGTAGAGCCCCAGACTGGAGCCATGTCCTTTACATGGCAGCGACTGATTCGACTCAGTAAAAATTAGTTGTTAGTAAAAAATGTTTGCTTAAATCTCTTTGTAAGGAGAAGTTTGGCGGTAAAGCTCTGAAGTCACCTTCTTTCTGACATGTTTCTCAGAGGATTACTTCTGGCATTTCTCAAGGCTCCGATCTCACCACACCCCTCTCCCTCCTCCTCCCTCCCCCGTCCCCCCTCCCCCCCCCCCCCCTTCCCCCCCCTCCCAGCATCCCCACGAGCAGCACAGGGGCAAGCAGTGCAGTGACGGAGAGGAGCGATGGTGGGGGTGGGGCATGGAGCCTGGCTGCGTGGGGCTGCGGTGGAGTGGGGGCAGGGTGCAGCGCACAAGTCCTCAGACGCTCCAATTCCCATCTTTCCCGTCTCCCCCCTCCCCCTCCCTCCGCCCAGCATCCCCCCGAGCAGCACGGAGGCAAGCAGTGACAGAGAGGAGCGACGGGCTGCGGTGGAGTGGAGGCAGGGTGCAGCGCAGGCAGCAAGTCCTGACACGCCTCAAATCCCTTCCCTTCCCTCTCCCCATTCCCCACTTACCACATTCCACCCCCCACTCCCAACTCAGGCTCCTCACTTCCCTTTCCCCCCTCTTCCCCGCCCCCCGCCCCTCCCAGCATCCCCACCAGCAGCACGGGTGCGAGCAGTGCAGTGACGGAGAGGAGCGACGGTGGGGGTGGGGGGTGGAGCCTGGGTCTGGGGCTGCGGTGGAGTGGAGGCAGGGTGCAGCGGCGGCAGCGATTCGTGGTGGACACAGCCTGGCTGGAAGGGATCAGACGGGTGAGTGGGGGTTAGCACCTTTCCCTCCTGCTCTCCGATTCTTTCCATCTGCCACCCCTCGTGTGATAAGTTGATTTTTTTAGTCGACTCGAAATTCGACTTAAGCCTACAACACGCGTGCATCTCGCTGAGAAATGTCAGAACGCCTTGTTGCTCTTTTGAGTTGGGAGTGCCGTACAACTCAACAAGTGATTTCCCCTCCCTTTTGCCTTTGTTTCTGTCTTATCCCTCTCCACCGCTCTCCATCTGTCTCCACCCCTGCCATTCCCCCATCAGGAGTACACAGAGCTGCAGCGCCAGCTAGCAGAAGAGCAGCAAAAGAACCTTCCCCTCCTTATGGTACTTTCTATACAAACCCTCTCCGCCACTCTCCATCGCTTTCCACCCCTCGTCTCTCCCATCAGGCCTACATGGAGCTGCAGCAGCAGCTGGCCGAGGAGCATCAGAAGAACCTTCTCTCCTTTCTGGCTCCTCTCCACCACTCTCCATCCCTCTCCACCGCACTCAGTCTCTCTCAACCCTTTGTTCCCTCCCATCAGGACTACATGGAGCTGCAGCGGCAGCTGGCAGAGGAGCAGCAGAAGAACCTGGTGGTGCAGCAGGTGAGGGTTCTTGTGCCAAGGGTGGGTAGGAGGAGAGGGGAAGGTAACACTCTCAACTGCTGATGATGCATCAGGCGAGTGTGCAGGAGGTGAGGATGAAAGGATTAAGTTTTTGCTGTTAACCTGCCTTCTTTTCTGTTGCCCTTGCTGTTTTGCTTGTGGCTTATCCTTGCTGAATTTTGTTGCCGGTGTGGACTTGTGCTGACTCACAATGACTTGTGCTGACTCACAATGACTTGTGCTGACTCACAATGACTTGTGCTGACTCACAATGACTTGTGCTGACCCACAATGACTTGTGCTGACTCACAATGACTTGTGCTGACTCACAATGACTTGTGCTGACCCACATTGACTTCCCATTGACTCCCATTGACCACCACACAGCTGGCAGCAGAAAAGGCATGGATGGAGGCAGCGCTGATGAGGTTCCTGCAGATGAAGCGGCAGCACGAGGAGGAGGTGGCCCAGCTCATGGCCAAGGTGAGGCATGGTGGCCCAGCTCATGGCCAAGGTGAGGCATGGTGGCCCAGCTCATGGCCAAGGTGAGGCATGGTGGCCCAGCTCATGGCCAAGGTGAGGCATGGTGGCCCAGCTCATGGCCAAGGTGAGGCATGGTGGCCCAGCTCATGGCGCCGCCAAGGTGAGACGTGGTGGCCGTGTGGCATGTGGATTCTGGCTGTGTGGCCGTGTTGACATGTGGATGTGAACGTTAGATTCGGCTCCACCTCAACTCCTTCCTGCACATGAAGCGGCAGCACGAGGAGGAGGTGGCCCAGCACATGGCCAAGGTGTGATAAGTGGCATGTGCCTGTGTGGCATGTGCCTGTGTGGCAAGTGCCTGTGTGGCATGTGCCTGTGTGGCATGTGGCTGTGTGGCATGTGCCTGTGTGGCATGTGCCTGGCATGTGCCTGTGTGGCATGTGCCTGTGTGGCATGTGCCTGTGTGGCATGTGCCTGTGTGGCATGTGCCTGTGTGGCATGTGCCTGTGTCGCATGTGCCTGTGTGGCATGTGCCTGTGTGGCATGTGCCTGTGTGTCTGTGCTGTGTGCCAGGTGCCTGTGTCAGGTGCCTTTGTGACACGTGGGCCTGTGAAGTTTGTTCCGTTCATGCACACACATCTGATCTGACATGCTCAACACCCCGCATTGGCTGACACCTCTCTCACGACACGACCCAGCATCAATCCCAAGGTTTTCGCTCGTTCCCTTCTTCGTTTTTGCTGGTCTCGGCATCAATATCACCATTATGCCTCACACCAACCACGATATGGCCTTCCCTTTTTGCCTCGTCCAGGTGGCTCGGCTGGAGCAAGCAGTTGCCAGCTCTAGCCCCTCTGTGCCCGCTGCTATTGCAGAGAGAACAAGCTGATCTCACCTACCTGAGGGACACATGTTGGTTGTAATGGTTCCGAAACACATTTATACAGTTTTTTTTATACGGTAGTAATTTCCTTGGGTCCAGCACTCATTGGCCGCTGCTGCTGCAGAGGGGCCAAGCTGGATACACATATGGTAAGCGCACCTAAAAGGTTGATGTTGGCTGTCCTTCAGGGCTTCCTTCCATCCAGGATGTCGGAGCCACCCTAGTGGCTTAATACCAAATTGGTTTGCTGCTTTGCGATCACAACTGTTCTTTCTATGCTTCTTCTGTTTTAGGATATT
This sequence comes from Closterium sp. Yama58-4, assembly GCA_947470075.1. NCBI lineage: Eukaryota > Viridiplantae > Streptophyta > Zygnematophyceae > Desmidiales > Closteriaceae > Closterium > Closterium sp. Yama58-4. Next base: position 11,266 of record CANIUD010000376.1, on the reverse strand, counting down.
CTGGACCTGATTTTGTGGTCTGTTACTGTTACTCGGAGTACCGGGTCCGGTACGTTGTGCATCTCTTGGTTTGTCTCGTGATTTGTACGATGCACGCATTAACACACATTTGGTACACTGCTCTAACGCATACTCTATAGAAACACTTTCATAACTTCCAAACGGTGAAAGCCATTATTCAGCAACTTGATCTGAGAGTCAAGTCCAGGGGGGCGAGACCCTCTGGTCGCACGCTACTGGTGACCTCCCCGAGCCCCCCGAGCCTGCCGCTTTAGGTCCTGCCCCTGACGATGCTGCTACGGCTCGCTTTGCCCGTCAGCGCGCTGACAGGACGGCTTGGACGTCGCGTGACGCTGCGGCCTGCATCGCACTCAGCAGCCTCCTCCCTGAGTCAGAGGAGGTCCACTTCACTCAGGTTCGCACCGCTGCTGCGTACCTCACTGCGATTAAGGCCCGCTACTCTACTCCCGCTACTGTCTCTCTTGGCCGTCTTTTCCTCCCGTTCCTGTTTCCTGATCTCGCCTCGTTTGAGCGCTCTGCTGACTTGATCGCTCACCTCCGCTCGCTCGACGCTAGTTACCGCGCTGCTTGCACTGAGGCACAGCTTGCACTGCTTCCTCCCCCTATGGCGATTACTATCTATTTCATCGCCACTAGCCTCCCTGACCGCCTTGCCTCCGTTCGCGACGCGCTTCTGCTGAAGCACCCTAGTGAGCTCACCGTCGATGTCCTTGAGTCTGCACTCAAGGACGTCGAGAGCAACCTTCGCTCGGTAGCCGCTGCCTCTGGTGCTGTGCCCCCCCCCACTCTTCCACGGGTGCACAGTCCCGCAGTTACCCACCTTTACTGCCTCACTTGCCACTGCCGCTACTGACGCGACTGCAGCTGCTGTTACGACTGCGTCGCGGTCCCGCGGTAGGAGTGGCAAGAAAGGCGGTTCTGGTGGTGGTAGTGGAGGTGGAGGCGGAGGTAGTGGAGGTGGCGTTGCGCCTGGCGGCGGTGGAGGTTCAGGGCCTGGAGAGGCGCCTCGTGCAGTGACTGGTGACTCCACTGCGCCTGCTAGTGGTGGCGACGCCCGAGTTCGTCAGTCGCCTCCTGTACTTCCTGCCCCGGTTGGTGGAGCAGCGGCGTGGTACCAGGCTCAGCGTCAGCAGCAGCTTCTGCAGCACCAGCAGCCCCTCTCCTCCCAGCAGCCTCAGCAGCAGCAGCGGCAGCAGCTGGCTCCAGGGTCGGGGCTGCGTCAGACCCAGCGCGGTGCTGCTTACACTCCCTGCACCTACCAGGTTCTGACAGGCACTCGTCGTGGCCACCCTTGTGGCCGGTTTCACCCCCCTGGTCAGTGCTTTGCTCAGCTCACTGACACGGTTCGTTTGGTCTACGGGGTTGGTGCTCCTGCCCCTGACTGGCTGCCTCTTGTTCAGCGCTACGGCTCCGCTCTGTGGGGCATGTCTGCTGAGCAGTTAGTTGATCTGATTGGTACTCCCCATGCTATGTATGCTGTTGTTGACTCTAGTGTTTCTGACTCTGCTTACTCTGGTGTTGTTAGCTTAGGTGCTAGCCTTGCTCAGTTGCCTGTTGCTAGTGTAGGTTCTTGTGTAGACTCTAGTCCAGCGGCTACCTCAGAGGACGGTTCGCTGTCGTTCACGCTGGACTCTGGAGCCTCTCACTGCTTCTTTCGTGACAGCACGACACTTACGCCTCTTCCTGCGCCTGTTTCTGTGGCGCTGGCTGATCCCACTTCGGGACCAGTCACTGCGCGTCACACTACCACCTTGCCGTGTCCGGCTGCTCCTTCTGGGTCTCTCACTGGGTTTCACGTCCCCTCGTTCTCCCGGAACTTGGTGGGCGTGCGACCCCTCGTGAGTCAGCACGTGGGTGTGTGGTTTGAGCCTTCTGGAGAGACTGCGGTGTGTGTTGACGGGGACTCTTACCAGCCCCTCGCCACTTTTGCTGCTGAGCCGGGCTCCGGTCTCTACACTCTTCACACTGGCCCGCGCGCTCAGCAGCGACTGCAGCAGCAGCAGCAGCCGCAGCAGCAGCAGCGGCAGCAGCCGCAGCCGCAGCCACAGCGGCCGCCGTCGCAGCAGCCACTCCTCCCAGTTCCTGTCCCTCCCCCTAGTCTCCTCCCTGCGTCTCACCAGGTGGTTCCGTCCCCTCAGGTTGTCGCGTCCAGTCCAGTCGCTGCGTCTTGCTCCTGTCGGTCGCTTGCCCACCCCACCGTTCTGTGGCACCACCGGATGGGACACCCTTCTCTTCCACGTCTGCGTGCTATGTCTAGTCAGCGTCTGGTCTTAGGTCTCCCGCGTGTCTTGCCGTCGCTGCCGCCGTCTCTTGCACCACCGTGCGGTCCTTGCGTCGAGGGTAGGCTGCGTGCCACCCCTCACTCCTCCTCCCTTCGTCCGGCCACCGAGCCTTTTGAGACGCTGCACTTGGACGTCTGGGGCCCCTCTCCTCGCCCTGGCCCTGAGCGTGAGCGTTTCTTTTTGGTGGTCGTTGACGACTACTCCCGCTACACCACAGTGTTCCCCCTGGCGAGGAAGTCTGAGGTGACTTCTACGCTGATCAGGTGGTTGCTTACCACCCAGGACACTCGTGGTCGTCGTGTCAGCTGTCTCCACTCCGACCGCGGGGGCGAGTTTCGCTCCGGCATTCTCGCTGGATTCTGTCGCGAACAGGGCATTCGTCAGTCCTGGACGCTTCCGGAGTCCCCACAGCAGAATGGGGTTGCTGAGCGTCGCATAGGCCTGGTCATGGAGATTGCCCGCACCCCCATTTCCTGTGGCCATACGCAGTCAGGTACGCCGCGCACCAGCTGAACCTCTGGCCACGCGTCTCTCGGCCGGAGGCTTCACCGACCAGTCTTTGGACAGGGTCCCCTGGTGTCGCGTCGAGGTTTCGTGTCTGGGGGTGCTTGGCTCTTGTCCGCGACACCTCCGCGGACAAGCTCTCGCCTCGCGCCGTTCCTTGTGTCTTCCTTGGTTTCCCTGAGGACTCCTCTGACTTCACCTTTTACCACCCTCCCTCTCACCGGTTCTTTGACTCCCGTGACGTCCGTTTCGAGGAGTCCACCCCGTACTACGTCAGGTACCCCAGTCGAGGTCTCCCGGTTCCTCCTCCCCCCCTCTTCCTGACAGCCGCTCCCCCGCCTGCTCCCCCGGTACAGCCTCCCCCCCTGGTCCAGCCCCGTCTGGTGTGTCTCAGGCTAGCCCTCCCCCTTCGGTAGCCCCCCCTGTACAGCCTCCCTCCCCACAGTCTTCCTCACCGCCTCCTGTAGGTGCTCCCTCTCGGGAGGTTGGTCCTACGACTGTCCCTGTACAGGTCTCTGGTTCTGGGGGTGCTGGAGTTGGAGCTGAGCCGCGGGTTGCAGAGGACTCTTCTCCTCCGGGGGCTGGTACTGGTCGTGCGGAGTCTGGGGGTGAGGGTGTTCCTTCGGTTTCTGGAGAGCCTGGGTCTGGAGCTGGTGTTGGTGCTGCCTCTGGGGGTGGTGTGCTTGGTGCTTCGGAGGTCGACTCTGGGGCTGCCGCTGCCCCGGACACTACTCCTTCCCCCCACCCCTACCCGACCAGGTTCCAGGCTCGTGTTCGTCGTGCTCGTGAGGAGCAGCTGGAGTTGGAGAGAGAGGAGAGAGAGTTGCAGCGGCTCGAGGAGCAGGAGCGACGGCAGCAGGAGCAGCAGCAGGAGCAGCAGCAGGGGCAGCAGCCGCTGGAGCAGCAGCAGCCGCAGCAGCCGCAGCAGCAGCAGCTGCCGTCTCCTCCTCCTGTCTCGGGTCTTCGGACCCTTGGTCTCCCCTCTCCCTCTCCTTCCTCCTCCCCCTCTCCTCCCGTCTCTGGTCCTCCGCTTCCTCCTCCTGACCCCTCTCCCGCTGTTTTCCCTCGTTCTCAGTCTTCGTTGTCCCCTCCTCCTTCTCAGACTTGGGCCTCTCGTCGCTCCCCTCGTGCTCGTCCCTCGTCTCCTGTTCCCTTCACTGACCTTCGTACTGCCTTACTTCGTTCTAGTCCACCTCGTCCGTCTCCGTCTGTGCTTCCGTCTCCTCCTGAGTCGGCTCTCACTGCGTCGCTCCCTACTCCTGTCACTGACTACTACCGCACGTACCGTCCTCTTCTCTCTCGTGTTCTCGCCTCACTTGTTACTCACCCTCGTGCCTCTGTGTCCTCTGTGTCCGCTCTTACTGCCGCAGTCACTGACTTTGCCTCTACCCGCCGCCTTGACTTCGCCACCGCTCTTGTGGCTGCTCCTCCTTCCAGTCCTCTGGCCGTCGGGGGTGTGTCTGCCCTTGGCTGTGACGCCCTAGAGGACAGGCAGTTTGAGCTAGAGTTCCTGGCGGCCGCTTCCCCTCATCTCTGTGCCATGCTCCTCGCCCCTGAGGGTGACCCCGACGCCCTTGACATTCCGACTCCTCGCACTTACGCTGAGGCAGTGTCAGGGCCTTGGGCCTCTCAGTGGAGAGCTGCCATGGACGCAGAGATGGCCTCCTACAGATCCACAGGCACCTACGTCGATGAGGTTCCCCCTCCGGGGGCGAACGTAGTCGACGGCATGTGGATCTACAGGGTGAAGCGGCCACCGGGATCTCCTCCGGTCTTCAAGGCGCGCTACGTGGCTAGAGGTTTCAGTCAGCGCGAGGGAGTTGACTTCTTTCAGACCTTCGCGCCCACCCCGAAGATGACCACTCTTCGGGTGTTACTACACGTAGCAGCACAGAGAGACTACGAGTTACACTCTCTCGACTTCTCTACTGCTTTCCTTCAGGGCAGTCTTCACGAGGAGGTCTGGTTGCGTCGTCCCTCTGCCTTCACTGGCTCTTTCCCTCCTGGGACCCAGTGGAGGCTGAGGCGACCGGTTTACGGTCTTCGTCAGGCTCCTCGTGAGTGGCACGACACCCTGCGTTCTACCCTGTCTGACCTTGGGTTCCAGCCGTCTTCTGCTGACCCGTCGCTGTTCGTTCGTCGTGGCACCACACCTTTCTTTGTTCTGGTCTACGTTGACGACCTTGTTTTCGCCACCCCTGACAGGGTTGCTTTGGCACACGTGAAGTCCGAACTGCAGAAGAGACACACCTGCACTGATCTTGGTGAGCTGCGCCACTACCTTGGCCTGCAGATCACCAGGGACAGAGCTGCTCGCACCATTACACTTTCACAGTCGCACATGGTGCAGCAGGTCCTTCAGCGGTTCGGGCTTCAGCACTCCACAGTACAGCGCACACCTCTTGCTGTTGACCACAGACTCACTGGACCCTTTCCTGACGAGCCGTTCGAGCCTAGTGGTCCCTACGCAGAGCTTGTGGGTTGCCTCATGTACCTGATGACTTGTACTCGCCCGGACCTCGCCTTCCCTCTCAGCGTTCTTGCGCGCTTTGTTGCGCCAGGGAGACACCGTCCTGTTCACTGGACAGCAGCTGTGAGGGTGGCGAAGTACCTAGCGACGACGTCAGGCGTGGGGCTAGTTCTTGGAGGGCAGCAGTCTGTCGTACTTACTGGTCACTGTGACTCCTCTTACGCTGACGACGCTGAGACTCACAGGTCTACTCAGGGGTACTGTTTCAGCCTGGGCTCTGGAGCTGTTTCCTGGCGGTCCACGCGCTCCTCTTCGGTCTCGACCTCTACAGCTGAGGCTGAGATCTACGCTGGTGCCATGGCGGCACAGGAGCTGCGTTGGTTGACCTTCTTGCTCACCGACCTTGGTGAGCGGCCGAGCTCTGCACCGACCTTGTTCACTGACAACAAGGCGTCTATTCTCCTTTGTCGAGAGCCACGACTGGAGAGCAGAGTGAAGCACATTCACGTCAGGTACTTTCTTCTGCGAGAGTTGCAGAGGCGTGGACAGGCTCGCTTTGAGTTTGTGGAGTCCGAGGCCAACACTGCAGACATCTTCACCAAGGCGCTTCCGCCTTGTGACCACCAGAGGTGCTGTGTGCAGTTAGGCCTTGTTGACACTGGTTCTCGTGTTGCTTAGACTTGAGTGTACTGTTTACTTTGCTTTCTATATATCTCTGTTACTTCTTGGACTGGCCTTGTGGCCACTGTTGTTTGTGCTCAGACTGTGTGGTGACGTTGTGATCCACCCTGAGCTTTGTTTCTTGGACTGGTCTTGTGACCGTACTCGTTTGGTTCTGCTAGACACCCCTCACTTAGGCTATGGGGGTGTGTCAAATGTTGTAGCCTATAGTGAGGTTTGTCTTAGGGGGTACAAAACTTAGGGTTAGCTATATGTACCCCAACCAACATCAATGCACCATCCATTCTTCATTTTGACATCATCACCTTTATCAGGGCCTCAGCCTCAGGTAGGGGTAACAACTTAGTATGCTTTGTCATACCATGACCTCAACTGAACTTCAGAGCAAACTTGACTGGCACGAGGGCTTCATCATCACTACTTGACATCACTGAGGGCCTGTACCAGCGCCGATTTCATCATAACGTTAGAGAGCGACTTCGACTCAACTCCCCCTGGTAAATCTTCACAAGCGGGACGTGCGGAGAATTCTATCCTATGGGGAGGATGGTGTGAGGGCGCGAGGGGTAGAATTCTGAGTGTTGCTCTTGACAGAGTTGCTTGTTGACTTAGGAAAGTTCAAGCATAGCTTTCACTAAGAAAAAGAGTTGAACAAGAACAAGTATGGTACAACAAGAGAACCATATACTAGAACAAAGAACCCTGCAGAACGTTCCTAGTGGAACGTTTGACTCTCTACCATGCATGTGCTTTGCCAACGCAGCAATGGCAGGTGAAACAACAAGCCCATGTGTTCCCACCTAACTTGGTTGTTATCCAGGTTGTACATGCACAGTTATGCACGTTTTTGTAGTTACAAAAACGTGTAGAAGGTTCTTTTTCTGTGGCAGGTTCAATTTCTCCTGGCGGGTACAATTTCCGTCAGAATCTGATTGGTCGAAATTTCCCTGCGCTCCCATTGGTCAAAATTCGCGCACATTTGAATTTCTCGCGAAATTCATCTGTGCGTTCGCGTGGGTGCGCAGGGGTTACCGCGACCCTGCGCACATGAACTCCCGCGACCCTCTGCACCAGTTGCGCCCTTTGCACCTGTGCACAAGGTGTTGCTGCTGCACCTACGAAGTGTACAGTACCTCGTGCACAGGTGCCTCGGCACTCCCCTGTGCACAGGTACTGCACATTCGTGCGAATCCTCGGAACAGCACCTGCGGAAGCCACAAATTTCGCCCATGCACATGCAGGGCTCATATCAACAGAACGCTCCGCACGTCTTGTTCCTTGGTCGTGTTGGGGTTTTTGTCGATGTCCATTTTATAGAAGGCGACCCGTCTCGCGTATTCAGACGCGAGATCGTCAACGATGTTAGCGGCCATCCGGGCCGGGCCGCACCACGAAGCCCAGAAGAAGACGAGCACGGGAAGATCGCTATGCAAAACCAGGCTCGCAAAGTTTTCATCAGTCACAGTCGCCGCCATTGGAGTCGTCAGCTGCTACTGGCGCGGGTGCTAGTACGTGTTGATTGCGACTAAGGGCGCGTGTCTTTTGGTTTTTACATGCAAATCTCGAATTTTTTGTTGAACTGTAGTCATATGAACCTAGCTCGAGCTAGGCTCGAGTTTTCACCAACTGCAAACCGAGCCGCGGTTCCACCCCTCCCGAAAATCACGCGACAAACAAAAGTTCAACTATCGAAGTTGAACTTTTGCAGCCCAGCCGAGCCGCGACCTACGCTTGTAGGTTACCCGGTTTGGGCTCTTGACATCGCGCTGACGAGCACCCTCGTGCGCACGATGCTAGCTGCGAGCGTCGCAGACTTCGCATCGTCGCTGTCAGTGATGAGGTGGACACACGCTCGCACATTCGTGCCAACCTGTTTGTTGATGAGGGTTCAACTTGGGGGCTCAACATTTTCCGATGCCGGAAGTGTACGTGGACACACGACGTCCTGGCGAATGTTTTGGCGGAATTAACGAATAGGGTAACCAGCAAAAGTTCAACCAAAAATCCGAACGTCTACACCAAAAGACACGCGCCCTAAATGGTGAACGCACAGTGGCAGTGACTCTGACAGGAAGAGCCACTAAATGGTGTTTGGAGGCCGACTCTGGATAAATGTATAAATCCCTAACTTCTTTCACGTAATTGCCTGTGCTACTCACCAAACCCCAAACCAAACAGAGCGAGAGTTTTGCTCAAATCCGCGGAATCGCGGTTTGCTTTATTATCGCCACGTGGCAGCACTACGATCGCGCGAAGCGCGATCTGTTTTATTTTTCTCACACTTGAAGTGTTTTGATACTTTTGCTCTGTTTTGGGATGACCACCAAAAAAATTCAGAGTTCAAGAAGGACAAATCTGCAACATTCATACATACAGGTTGGATGACACGTGAGCACGTGGTGCAATTGAATAGTATTACTGTTTTGTCGACAGCATCGAATCACTCCCGCGGGCAAAACAAATAAAACCCATGGCTTACGGCATGCCATTCGGGAGCCTCAACCCTAAAATTTTAGGGTTGAGGCTCCCTCGGATGGCATGCCTTCCGAGTGGGTTTTAGTTTTTTTCTTGCCCGTGGTCAGCTTGCTGACTAGAGTGCACTGCCTACGTCACCATTTGCAAACGAGATCGGGGGAAATAGTTGGCGAATCTGAACAGTCGTTTCGGATCACATCCGGTAAGTTGCACGAGACAAAAACCGTTCACACTGTAGCTTTGGTTCCCCTCGAAAAGTTTTCGAACTCAGCCCAGTACATGGAACCCACTGAACTTAACGAGATTTCACATTTCAAGTGTGGGGAAAATAAAACAGATCGCGCTTCTCGCGATCGTAATGCTGCCACGTGGCGATAATAAAGCAAACCGCGATTCCGCGGATTTGAGCAAAATTCTCAAACAGAGCACTTGTTGCGGCCCTGCGGTGCGGGGTAAGTAAGGTCCCCTCCTACCGCTTGAAAATGCGCTTGGGGAAATGGCCCCCACGGCTGCCCTGCGGTTATGGACCGTACTCGAAACGCTTCCCCCCATTTAGGCAAGTGCGCAATGCTCATGCGATGACCGCGCTGACGCGATACGTTACCGCAGGCGGAACTAGCGCGGTGAGGGTCGTCGGTTCGGGACGGCCGCGCCGCGGCGTTCTTGACTGTCAAGTAAGCAGGGTGGGTTTTCAGTCGCCTGCGGTTCAGTGGTTTGGGGAGGAATTAGGTGCGGTTATTGGTGGGCCAGGGTCAAGACGGGAGGGAGGGCGTGGGAGGTGTGGGTGGGAGCGAGAGGTTTGGTTGAGCGACGACGGTGGAGGGCGATATGATGCGATTCGTGGCCGCCCACCATTCTCGCAATACTTATAATAACGTTTTCATAATTCATTTCTCCCTTAAAAAATAAAGAATAAAACGGGGATACCTGCAATTGGGGAACAATGGCATTGGTATTCCCCATAAATAATACATGGCAATAATACTCTGGACTGCTGTTACCCCACATCAGTGCAACTTCTTTATGATCTTGCTTTCCATTTTCCATTGCTAACCTTTGGTACAGTTAGGATAGGATACAAATTGTTAGAAATTTCTAGGAGGGATTTTACTAGAGCCTGGCTGCACTTTAGTGAACTGAGGTACATTTTCCAGAAGGAAACAAAAACATCAAAACAAGAAACGAATAAATGCAGGTCCAATAATGTACGTGTTTGCAGGCAACTCTACCCAACCATCGGGTTTTCAAATTACACACCGCTCTGGATTAGGTCTAAACCTTTTTCAACCGCTTTCGGATATACTCTCTGGACACACACTGACCTAATCTAATAAATAAGCGTTTTTTTTTTTTTTTTTTGTCTGACCCCAAAAATTAAACTGACTGACACGACGGAAACATCAGATCCTGTAGAGGGCGCGCTCCAGCGTTGGCTGACTCGATAAGTTACTACGAAGCGTCTCACGCGCAACCCCGTTCCTGTAAATTTTCACAAGAGGCACGCTACGGACCTCTTGTTCCGAGGCCGTGACGGGACTCTTGTCAATGTCGAGCTTATAGAAGGCGACCCTTCCGTCGTATCTAGCGGCAAGCTTGTCAATGTTGTCAGTGACCGTCTGATCGGAAAAGCCCGACCCATCGCAGAAAAAGACGAGCACGGGAAGCGCGTTCTCCAAAACGAGCCTCGAAAAGTCTTCGTCTGTCACCGTCTCCGCCATTGGAGTCGTCAGCTGCTACTAGCGGGTGCTAGTAGCTGTTGATGGCGACTAAGGTGAACGCACAGTGACAGCGTCTGTGACAGGAAGAGCTCGGGGTCGACTGTGGATAATTGTAACTCTGAACTTAGTCACGTGATTGTGTAACTAGGCCACTCGAACTAAACCCCTAACAGAGCACTTGCTGCGGCCATGCGGGGGTAGAAGGACGCCCCTTCTACCCCTTGAGGAGGAAATTGGGGGAAAGGCCCCGCGGCGACCCCGCGGCGGCCCCGCGTTTATACACTGTGCAAATGATGCGCATCGTAGACGCTTCCCCGGGAGAAGTTCCGCCCATTCAGGCAAGGACCCTTGCGGTAACAGCGCTGGCGCGGTACAGGCCGAAAGAGCGCGGTGAGGTTCGTGGGCTCGGGACTGCCGCGCCGCGGCGTTCTTGACCGTCAAGAACGCTGGGTTCGGCATTTAGTCTCGTGCGGTTCAGTGGTTTGGGGAAGGGTGAAGTGCGGCTATTTGGTTGATAGCGGTCAAGACGGGAGGTAGGGAGTGGGAGGTGCGGAAGAAAGCGAGAGGTGGTGGAGGCGATATGGTGCGATGCGATTCGTGGCCGCTCTCCATTCTCGCAATACACTGTTATAAAGAAAAAGAAACATAAATCTGGGATAAATGATGCCACCAGAGTGACATTGTTCAATTCCATTGTTCCATACTTGCTATAGTGTGATTGGGAGAACAACGATAAAAAAAAAAAAACGAATATTATGGACCTGTGTTACCATATCAAAGCAACAACTGAATGCTCTTGCTTACCATTTTCCCTTACCAGTACGGTTTTCATGCTACGTCCAGCCGGCAACACCGCAACACGACTGGAAAGATGAAAGCAAAGACGGCAGGGGCTGGAAAGGCGGACGAGAACGGGCCTGTTTGCAGACGCCAACGAACTGGCGAGGGTGAGGAGGCGCAAGAGAGAGAGAGAGAGAGAGAGAGAGAGAGAGAGAGAGAGAGAGAGAGAGAGAGAGAGAGAGAGAGAGAGAGAGAGAGAGAGAGAGAGAGAGAGAGAGAGAGAGAGAGAGAGGAGAGAGAGAGAGAGAGAGAGAGAGAGAAGAGAGAGAGAGAGA